>JAODAL010020030.1:0-70475 GCA_025379985.1 Phyllomedusa bahiana
TGAAGGTTTTCCCTCTGTGCAGAAAAAGACAATTTTCGTAGCTGTTTGACCACAGGCAGACCGGGGTCCTATCCCAGAAAAGCTGGAGACACAAGGCGAAACGGGAAAACCTGTTCAAATGTAAAACAGAAATGATTTTTTACAGCCAATCGAAACCCATACACCCCAGTCAGACGTCGAAACCCACACTACCCTGCCTACGAAATCGTTTGCGGCCCCCAAAAATTACAGGAATCCCAAAAAAAGGGCGTTTTAAATAAAAAATCCAGTTTTAACCTTAATTATCGCTGATCGGGAAATTTTTTTCGAACACCATAAAAACCTTTGCCGATTTTCAACTTTGCAAAAAAAAATCGCTAAACACTAGTGGGACACTCCGACCACAGAGTCCGGGGGGGACTGAAAGGAGAGGAGGGGGGGGAATTGGAGCAAAGCATTTCTGGTAAAATGAGGGATTTTCCCCCCGGTACAAGGGGGGGGAGGACAGGAGCATGGGGGAGGTGGAGGAGATAGGAAACGGCGAACCCCAACACCGTGCAGTATACGGGGGAAATGGAGGAGGGACCCCTGGGAGTCACTTTCAGAGGCCCCCCCAGCGTTTTGCCTGGTAGTGCGCCAAAAGTCACACCCGGCAGAGGGATGACTTCGGGCCCCCCCCCTATGGCCCCCTCGCTCCCCCGGTCCAAAATGGGACCTTTTTCCCCAGCATTGAGAGGGAGGACAAACCAAATACATGGGGAAAATCCTCCGTAATCATTGGGCCGCCCCTATTGCGGCATCGTCCCTCCTCTACGGGTCGCCCGGGGGGTTTTCCCACGCTCAGACTACTGCCGGGGCTGCTGGGGGAATGTGGGGGGGTGAGCGTCCACTCCAACAGTAACCAAGTCGGAGTCACGATGGCATTTCCTTCACCCGCCTGGGAAAGGGTAGTCCCAGCAGCAGCCCCCGCGGGAACCTGGGCAGTCCCTAAACCAACAGGTGGGGGCCTATTTGGGAAGCAGTCTGCCACCCCAGTTAGAAGACCGCTGGATACGGGGCACCAAACTGGATGGGGGCCCGCAACTTGCCGATTTTGCAGGGGAGAAGCTGTCCTGCCCGCCAGTATGTGGGCACAGAGCGGGTTCGGGCGGCGGGGGCATCTTTAAACCCCAAGGGGGAAAACCCCCTTTCCAGGGGAAAATTTGGGAACGACGACCTTTGCAAGATGAATCAGCGGGGATCGGCCAGGATTTCCACACACCAAAATGCCTTAGGTCAACTACACAGCCATGACGCCTCCCCCAAAACTTGAAAAAGTCTGGGTTCAAACTACCTGCCTCAGCCACAAATCTGAGCCGCCACCCCCCCTATGCCACACATCTGCTGACGTTTTCTCCATCGCCAACAACCATCTTTACCAGGGACGGTATTGCCCCCCACCCCCACTGGCATGTCCCACTGTCTGACCTCTGCTGCTGCTGTGGCTGCTGCCGTACCTCCACCCTGGTCTTTGTCCCACTCTTTGGCCTACCCTTTTTTTTTTTTGCCACCCCAAATGTCATTACCCACGTCTGCCTCATCTGCTGCTCCCCGTGACCTACCAACTGTGTATTGTCCCACTCTGGGGCCTACTCCTTTTTTTGGGCCACCTCTAAATGTCTTGTGCCACTGCTGACCTCATACTGCTGCGGGGCTCTGCCGTGACCTCCCACCTGTATTGTTCCACCTGGGCCTACTCCTGTTTTTTCCCCACCTCCAAATGTCATTGTGCCACCCCTGACCTCACTGCTGTGGCTGCCGCCGTCACCTCCCCCCTTTTTCCCCGAGTTCCCCACCTGAGCCCTCAGCTTTTTTTTTCCAGCTTCGCTCGCATTACTTTATCAGTCTACATCCCCCTTCATTTTTTTGGTCGTTTTGCCCTTTTTAATGCCCAGGGAATTTATAGTGAAGCGATTCAAAGAGGGGCCAGTATGTCGTTTCAACTAAAAACAACATTGTTTGAAGCCAAAACCAAGCTCCCTCTGCTATTTAAGCAGGGCACAACATTCTACGCACCCTGCGGGCTCTGTGCACCGGGAAATATTTTGTTTTTTTTAACGTGACGCCCGAAGTAATTTGGGCGAAGTTATTTTTTTTCCGAGAAAAACGGCGAAGTGAACGAAACGAATTTTGGGAAATTCGCCCATCTCTACTTATAGTACTTAATAGTGACAAAAATCCCATATATGCAGTCATGTTATGTATGCAGCACCATCTGGAGCTTGCAAAACCTTATTCCAAACCTGAGGGGTATAATGCCAAAAAAAAGTACCCAGAAAAGGGAAATGAGAAAAAAATCAAAATAAGCCTGAAGGAAAAATTTACATGAATATAAAAATGTGGTAATAGTTAGCATCAAGTCTCAATAAAAAATATTGTTAAATACCCAATAAATGTTTCTTAATGAAAAAGAAAAGTATTGCAAAATAGATGGGAGCCAATTTTTTATGCTTCACCTTAAACCCTTTAAACCAAGGCCAAAAAAAAAAAAGGGCCTTTATTTTTTGACTCCTGGTGTTTCAACATTTTAACTTTTTTATTTTTTCAATAACTCAGTAATAAACTTTTTTTATGCAGGATATTTGTACTTTTGGGGGCAAGTTGAATTAAAATAATTAAATGCAGAAATTTTCAATTTATTTTTTTTATTTATTTTTAAATTTTGGTTTTACACCATTCACATTTTTCACAAATAACCTGTTATAATTCCACAGGGTATTAAAGGGCATTTTTTATACAAATTTTTGTGTTTTTCTTTGTGTGTAATGTAGGCACAATTATTTCTTATTTTATTTTTATTTTAAGGGATTCTATCGCCAATTATTATTATTTTTTTTCCTAATTAAAACAAGATATTGATACATATTCTTTAATGCTTAGCCATTTTATTTTCTTTTTTTTATTCTTTTGTCAGTATATGATCATGGGGGCAGCAATCTTGCCAGAGCTGCTTTTAACTGCTTTTAGAGAGATGCGTTACAGCAGCTACTTAGACATAGAAGACTGTGAACCAGAGGGGACCCAGTGACTTTATAGGAGAGTTTTCTGAAATCAGTGTGCAGGGAAGAGGAGAGGGGGAGCTGTGACCATTTCCTATTGTGACTGGTGGATCCGGTGTTATTTATACACATTGATGTCACCTTTCAGTGTAATCTTGCACGTGCTGGTAATGGGAAGACTGCTGAAAAGTTTTCTCCACAGAACAAAAGATGTCAGACTATTTTTAGGCCTGGTGGCCAAAGTGAAAACTGCTTAATTTCAAGATTTTTTTTTTTTTTTAAAACATTGATACTGATATGGGAAAATTAGAAAAACATAACCAAAACTTCTTACAGATTTAAAGTTAAAAAGTTCTAATGACACATTCCCTTTAATGAGGTATTTGGATAGGTGATAAGTGTCTGCATTGGCACTACTTCTTTAACCCCCTTAACAATATAAACTTAAGTCCCAGTGTCAGTAAGGGGCCTTGTAGCTACACCCACCAGCTCCATCCTATGCTGTTTAACCTCTTAGAGGGTGCAGTAATCATGGCTGCAGCGCCTAACTGAATGGGAAATGGTGCTTCACACCGCTCCTCCCTCCGATCGGTGCCCCTGTGATGAGATCGCGGGGCCCTGATCAGTTTACATGGTGGCTGGAAGCCTTGTGAAGGCTGCCATCACTGCCATGTTTTTTTGTTGTAATACTTCCTGCCCCAGGAAGGCAGTAGTAAGACTGCCATCCTTGTACACCCTATTGTATTGTTTATATGGGGACTCAAAGTAAAAATAAAAAAGTTTAAAAGTACAAAAATTTAAAAGTTCAAACCACACACCTTTTGCAATTTACAAATAAAAATAAATAATAAAAAAATTACACATATTGCCACATCTGAAAAAGTCTGATCTATTAAAATATAACATAATTTATCCCGTACACTGAACACCATTGAAGAAAAAAAATTCAAAAAGCCCAAATTATGTTTTTTTTTGGGAAATTTCAGGTCTCCTAAAAATTGGAATAAAAGTAATCATAAAAGTTGCATCTATCCCAAAATGGTATCAAATAAAAAGTATACTTCAGTATGCAAAAAATGCACCATCATTCAGGTCTATGGGTGGAAGTGCAAAAAAGTTGTTGGTTGCAGAAAGTAGTGCTACGACGCAAATTCTAAAAATAGGAAATTTACAGTGCTATAACATAATGGAAACCCACCATATTTGGTATTGCCAGAATTCTATCAACCTGCAGAATACAGGAAACATTTCATTTATTCCGGGGAGTGTACGCCGTACAAAAACCCCTAGTAAGTTTTATTTCACCTTTTAACCCATTTAGAATTTCTATTTGACACCATTAGAAAGTACTGTCACGTTTACTGGCCACAAAGCCAGAAACGTCCTGGTAGAGGGGCTCCTCATGGCCTACCGCGGGCGGAGATGGTGAGTGCAAGCGGTGGGTAGCCGAAGTGCAGGACAGGGTGTGGATAAACGGATGCTGTAGCTGTAGAACGGATGCACAGTCCCAGGTGGTAACAGAGTAATACAGCAGTAGAAAACAGCAGTGAGAAACTTGAGGACAGTACGTCAGGAGACAGCAGTGCGACGGGTGCGCTGGACAGCGCGGGGTTAAAGCAGAGCTTCAACAGACACAGTGGAAACCAAGGGGTTAAAACAACAGGCGCTCAGCAGCAGAGGTCTAGCTCTATGGATGAACACCAACGAACTGACCCTGAGTCCAGGGAGGAAGTTCCTTATAAAGGAAAGGGTTAGAGGTCACAGGCAGGAAGCAGGAGCACTGTGTGCATAAATAGCCGCAGGCTGGCGCGCGCGCGCCCTATGGGGTGCGCACACACGCTGGGGAAGCCACAGAGGATGGACACGTGTGGAAGCAGGACCAGGTGAGTAGCGCTGAGCAGAAGCAGGTGCAGAGCAAACTGACAGTGCTGCTGTAAGCCCCGCACAGGGAGCCACAGCGGACCCAGACACAGGGGCACGGATATCATCGCGCTCCCAGGCACGGGCCACGGCGCGATCCGTGACAAGTACATCTTGTCCTGCAAAATAAAAGCCCTCATATCTTTATGTAGATGGAAAAATAAAAAAGTTATGACTCTGGGAAGACGAGGAGGAAAAAACGAAGGTCTCAACATAAGAAAACGCTTGTTCCTTAGGGGTTAAGTCAGGGTCATAGGTTGTAGAAGGCAATGACTATATGAAATTGTCTCTGGTAATCTCATACATGGCTTCTGCACTAAGCGACCCTTACCACACAGGACAGACATGGTCAATAATGGAAAATTGTAATTGATTCGCCCGATAATCCTGTGGCATAATAATAATCTTACAAGTACCTATAGCAGACTAATGATTATTAGGATGGATTCTGCACTCCATACTCATCTCATCTACATCTAAATAGGTTCACGCACATATTCAGATTCAAATCATAATCAGGAAAAATGCATTATATAAATGGTAATGCATTTCATAATAAACATGAAAGGGATTTCCATCTAACATTAGGTTACTGGGTGTGCTTTAAAGGCTTTTCGAGGCCAGGTAACCATCACGACCATCGCCCCCATGAACCTGAGAATGGGGGTGTTCAGTTTACAATCCTTGGATCTGAGTGGTCACTCATCATTACTGTGAATATAAGGTATGAATAGAATGAGCACACTTGACCAATTTTTTTTTTTTTTTTTTTGCCTTACAGGCACCTTTCCTATGCATATTTATCAGATAATATAAAATATCTGATAATCCAGCAACTACGAAATCCCAGATTAAATTATATTAGCTGTATATTTAGTCCTATAAGTATGATAATCATTTTCTACTACAGGTGTAAAAGAGCCTTATAGAGGAAACTTGTACTGACACTATGAGATAACCTTAGAGGATAGAGCACCTATTTGACTCCTTTATAATGACTCTTTGACAATCTCCATTATAGAGCAGGACCTCCATTGTTTTCTTGAAGTGGGAATTTGATTAGGAGCTATTGATAGTGTACAGAGTATGTGCTACTGATAAGATGGGGGAGGGGGAGTAAGAGAATATGAGTTGTAATATGTATTAGTAGTGATATGTACACATCATTGACAACATTCTTTAGCGCTTTTTATTCCGTCACAAAATTGACCAAAATCAGTCAACAAATACATAGTAAAAAATTCTGCAAAAATTCAGTAACATTTTTGTCATGAAGGAATCAAAGAAGAAAGATGCCAACTAATGTTCTTAGCATTGCCTCTGGATGAGAATGCAGGGAACCATATGGAGTGTACTTGTAAAGACCACTTAGGGTTCATGCACATGGCATTTCTCTGATCTTTTATCCAGCTACACATTGTGTGAAATTTTTAAACAAAGACAATTGCTTTTCAATTGACGATGATGGATCACTGGTCAGCTAAAGTAATTGTTAGCTGTTAAGTTAAATCTGGCAAATGATTGTTTCAGCTGAAACTGTCTACTTCCATCACCTTCAGTCTCATATCTAAAGGTACAGTGGGTACAGAAAGTATTCAGACCCCTTTAAATTTTTCACTCTTTCTTTCATTGCAGTCATTTGGTAAGATCCAAAAAGGTTATTTTTGGCTCATTAATGTACACTCTGCACCCCCCCCCCCCTCCACCCATCTTGAAAGAAAAAAACTGAAATGTAGATATTTTGCAAATTATTAAACAAGAAACACTGAAAGTCCACCTTGTCATAAGTATTCAGACCCTTTACTGTGACACTCATATTTAACTCAAATGCTGTCCATTTCCTTCTGATCCTCCTTGAGATGGTTCTACTCCTTCATTGGAGTCCAGCTGTATTTAATTAAACTGATTGGACTTGATTAGGAAAGGCACACACCTGTCTATATAAGACCTCACAGCTCTCAGTGCATGTCAGAGCACATTAGAATCCTGAGGTCTAAGGAACTGCCCAAGATGCTCAGAGACAGAATTGTGGCAAGGCACAGATCTGGCCAAGGTTACAAAAGAATTTCAGCAGCACTAAAGGTTCCTAAGAGCACAGTGGCCTCCATAATCCTAAAATGGAAGAAGTTTGGGGCAACCAAAACTCTTCCTCAACCTGGCCATCCAGCCAAATTAAGCAATCGTGGGAGAAGAGCCTTGGTTAGAGAAGTAAAGAAAAACCCTAAGATTACTGTGGCTGAGCTCCAGCGATGCAGTAGGGAGATGGGAGGAAGTTCCACAAGTCAACTATCACTGCAGCCCTCCAGTCTGGCTTTATGGCAGAGTGCGGCCGACGGAAGCCTCTCCTCAGTGTAAGACATATGAAAGACCGCATACAGTTTGCAAAAAAACACATGAAGGACTCCCAGACTATGAGAAATAAGATTCTCTGCTCTGATGAGACGAAGATTGAACTTTTTGGTGTTAATTCTAAGAGGTATGTGTGGAGAAAACTAGGCACTGCTCATCACCTGCCCAATACAATCCCAATAGTGAAACATGGTGGTGGCAGCATTATGCTATGGGGGTGTTTTTCAGTTGCAGGGACAGGATGAATAGTTGTAATTAAAGGAAAGATGAATGCGGCCAAGTACAGAGATATCCTGGATGAAAACCTCTTCCAGAGTGCTCTGGACCTCAGACTGAGCCGATAGTTCATCTTCCAACAAAACAATGACCCTAAGCATACAGCTAAAATAACAAAGCAGTGGCTTCAGAACAACTCTGTGTCCATTCTTGACTGGCCCAGCCAAAGTCCTGACCTAAACCCAATTGAGCATCTCTGTAGAGACTTTAAAATGGCTGTCCACCAACGTTCACCATCCAACCTGAGGGAACTGGAGAGGATCTGCAAGGAAGAATGGCAGATGGTCCCCAAATCCAGGTGTGAAAAACTTGTCACATCATTCCCAAGAAGACTCATGGCTGTACTAGCTCAAGAGGGTGCTTCTATTCACTACTGAGCAAAGGGTCTGAATACTTAAGAACATGTGATATTTCAGTTTTTCTTGTTAAATAAATTTGCAAAAATATCTACATTTCTGTTTTTTTCTTTCAAGATGGGGTGCAGAGTGTACAGTAATCAGCCAAAAAAATTTACTTTTTGGATCTTACCAAATGGCTGCAATGAGAGAGAGAGTGAAAAATTTAAAGGGGTCTGAATACTTTAAGTACCCACTGTACTTTAATTCTTTCTGGTTCTGACTCTACTGCTAGGCAACATTATACTTCCCCATAGGCTATTAATTGGGTAATTGATCTCTGCTATTTAGGCCTTGATAGATCGTCCCCTTAGGGCCTGAGTATTAGACAGTTTATTTGGTTCTCTGTATTTCTGTTTCCTATCTTGTATGTATGCTACTATTCACTACTGCTGGTTCTAACCACTCTCCTGACTCATCCTCTGGTTAGTTTGTCTGGCTATCATGGTACTACGCCTGTTTCTAGCCCCAGCCTTGTTCTTGTTTATGCTCTTGCCACCTCTGCAGCATCCAGATGCCAGCTAGCGACTCTCATAGGGATCTCATCCTGGGAATTACCTTGCTGCAAAGTCTACACCCCTTGTTGATAAAAATCAGACACCCCTTAGACTCCACACCCAAGTGTAGTCTAGTTGGTTGTTGCCAAAATGACCCCACTTTAGTCACTGAAGCATTAAAATAGGACACAAGGCATAATTCAATCAAAGGCCAGCCATTTCTTTGTATTACATATTATAGTTATGTACAATACCATCATGTGGTTGTATGCATGATCTCTAATCTATGTCATTTTTGTTCTAGAGAAATAAAAATTAAAAAAAGATATATATTTCCTGACTTTCCAAGAAGAGAAAAAAATTGCATAGAATATGAACTGAATATTTCATACTTAGTAACCTCAAATATTTTCTCAATAAGTAACTAGAAGGGGTGCATGAATAACAATCCACATAGTCCTATTGACTGATTGAATAGGCAGCTTACCTCTCCTTGGCTCAAGAGGCTTAATAGCTAACTGGAATGGAGTGGTGATAAGATAGCAGAACCATTTATCAGGGCTAACCAGTAGCAGGAACAGGCAGTAGGATGTAAACTGGGGGTCAGGCAAGAGACTGCAGATCACAGGTAAAAACTTTAGAACTTGAGATAAGCCATGTATGGTCTTTAATGACAGAAAATAGTTAATCCGTGATTGATTGGGTTCTGGAAGCTGCAATTACAAAGGAACTGTAGATAATTATCTGAATTCCTGAGATATTTAAAAGGAAGCGTTCTCCGTGTATTTCATTGTCTATATGTGTTCTGCATGTACTGAGAAGTAATTACACAGCACGGTGCAAAAATTTAAACAATTGTCTGTCTCTTTTCCAATCCATTTATTTCATATTGAATCCTTTGAGTGATAATAATTTGTAGTTGAATTACATTTTTTTTATTATTTAAAAATTTGGATGGCTAAAGTAGTGAACACACAGAGTAAAAACACGTAATTCCCCTTTATTTTCCACCTCTGATGAAAAAGCTTCATGTTACTTTTAACCAATCCTTCTTTTCTCACTTTGGGGCTCTTGTGGAAAGGTTATATTGACAGAGTAGGTCTGAAAAGGGCTCAGCTGTTTTAAACAAACTCTATTTGTCAGAAAGGTCTTTGAACAATAAGTAGATCCCAGTGCTTCCCATTGCCATGAACCCCAGGCATCAGCTGTAATCTGTGGGGGGAAACGAGCAAAAAGTGTTCAAATCCCCTGCACCACAGGAGAAATAAAGCATTACAAATTAACAATCAGTGGACAGTCAATGGACTGTCCTTTAAAATGGAAGCAGCTTTATTTAGTTGCTTTGTGCTTTGGCTGATAGATAAAGGCTGAACCCAATATTAACTTCAAATTCCATAATGGGGTATATTAAAATAGGTTTTCAAAAACTAACAGTACCTTTAAGTGTAGGCCAGGTGAAACATCACATCAACCACAAACAAAAAGCCAGGTATTTAGGGGAAAGTGTGGGCTGTATTCTTGGAAATTTCTGTGGCACACATCCTGGGGGGCATCTGAGAGTGACGGACTGTTTGGAGACATTTGAGCTTTAGAGATTAGGGGCGATATGTATGAACGGGGCTGCGGCAGATATCTGGCATCTTTTCAGCCCGATATCCAGCGCAGCCCTGTTCGCTACATTTTTAAATGGCCCGAATGCCAATATCAGGCGCATTACAAACACAAGCAGCACTTTGTAATGCGCCTGATTTCAGAGGGCGTGCGGGAGGCGGGGTGCAATAGAACCGTACGAAGCTATAGATTTATAGCTTTGCTACAGGAATTCTAGGCACATTACTGCTAGAACAGTCCAAACAAGAAATTAAGAACTGCCGCATACCCTTCAACCGTGAGTGTTTATTGATTCTGGGCTTGCTTCTCCTTAGCTGGTTTCTTTGTATTTCATCTGCTGCAACTGCTTGCTCGGTTTTGCCAACTTTTCCGCACGTGAAAGAGCTGCCAGTCTCGCTCTCTTACTTCAAATCAGAAAATTCACCAAGGAAATTCCAGCGGCACCAACGGTACTTCAACGAACTTTTTTACTTTAATTTCATTCTTCCACAAGATTAGCGTAAAAACTCCGACTCATTCGGTACCCTCAGGACCCTTTTTTTTCCACGCATGTAAATTCTGAAACATATAAGTTTGTTCACCCTTTAGGAAATGGTTGTGTCAAGAATTTACATGCCGTGAAAAGGGTCCTGAGGGTCCCGAAAATGCGTCGGCGTCTTTTTACGCTATCCTTGTGAAGAATGAAATGAAATAAAAAGTTCGTGAAGTACCTTTGGTCCGCTGGAATTTCCTTGGTGAATTTTCTGACTGCTAGAACAGGTAAACCACTTTCAAAGTGGTATACCTGAGCCAGAAATGTCGTGCTAGAATGCGCCCGATTTGTGATCCACAGTAGAGCGGGTTAATAAATCAGGCACATTCAATACTAATATTATGCGCATGAAATTTGGCGTTTAAATGCCAAATTTCATACATGCCGCACTAAAAGTGAAACAGTTGCCCAAAGCCTAATGCAGTGTTTTGCTCAAATACACGCTTCTGCATCATCTGACTGTTTACTGTTCTGAGCCTCTACAGACTTTTGGGGCGACATGTATGAATCTCGCCATGTCGGGGCGGACCTTTCCGCCTGTTTTCCCGGCGAAATTTGCGCCTGCTTTATGTCGGCACTTGGCGGGCTTCATACATACAAGTAAAGTCCGCTGCGCCACCCCAGTGTTTGGGGCGCAGTGCGGGACTTTAGGGCGCAGTGCGCGCTGCGCCTATGATTCGCCGCCCGAGGGTAGTGCAGCTCATACATAACACATAAAGCCGCCGCGCCTTCGCCATGTGTGTGGCGGATGCTGGACATGGCGCAGCGCGGCGATGCACCTAATATCGCCATCGAAGGAGGTGCCCTCATTACATGCGGGGAAAAGATTTCACCGCGCCTCGCAGGTGTGGGGCGCAGTGTGGGATCTATGCGCAGAAGGGACCCGTGCCAAAGATGTGTTCCATTCTAGACAGGCGGAAAAACAGCGAGAAATCAATTAAAAGATTCCGTGCGGCGTAAATGAAAAAAAAATCGCCTTTATAAAGGGAAAACATTCTCAGAAAAGAGCTCAAACCTCAAAATAAAAAATAATAAATAAAATTCACTTTCAAAAATCGAGAACGCGCAATATCAAGATTAGATATGGAAATTGCCGGGAAATACATTAATTCAATTCTAAAGCTAAATTTCATTGGTCGGACAGAACCGCCAATCAGAATAGAGCGCCAGTGAACCATTAAAACCTAAGGAGAACTATTACCAACAAGAATCCAAAGGCGGGACCGTTCAAAATACAGTAAAATGCAGAAAAGAGCTGACGGGCTGAGCTAAGCGGGGCCTTGTCTAATCTCGGTCATCAGAAATAGGAGCGACAAAGGCCCTATTAAAACCGAGTGGAATAAGTTTTGAAACCAATCAGAATTAAAACGGGACCATTCAAAAACAGTAAAAAAGCATAAAGAAAAGAGCTGATTGTTAAACTAAACGGGGCTTGGTTATCTCGCCAATCAAGCGCAAGCTACTTCTCCCATTTAGTCTTTGGAGAGATCGGCGCCAATTGAAATCTCCACGCTCTCATCAGCGCCGTGCGGCATGGAGTATTGAAAATTACAAAAATCATTTTTATTAAGTGTAAAATATTTCTCAGAAAAAGAGCATCATAACCTTCTAGAAACATAAAACAATTAAAACCCGACCAACGACGCGTTTGTCGCCGAGACCTGGCGCTATATAAGGAATTGCAATATAGAGAACTCCGGAAATACAGAATTCTCAAATTTTTAAGCTCTTCTGATTGGTCGCAGAAGCCACAATCAGAATAGAGCGACAAAGACCCCATTCTATCCTATGGAGAAGTTTTAGACCAATCAAAAGCCAAAGGCGGACAGTTCAAAATACAGTAAACATGATTGCAGAAAAAGAGCTGATTGGCGAGCTAGCGGGCTTGGCTATCCTAGCCAATCAGAGCGCGAGCTACGTCTCCCAGTTTAGTCTATGGAGAGATGGATAGTATAATTTTTTTTTTCTTTACCCTCCCATATAATTATTCATTTTAAATACATATCGGACAACTTATTGATGTCTTATCAGTTGATTCCGGCCAGTACATTTTTATTTCAGAATGCATTAGAAACCCAAAATGAGCGTCCGCTCCCCCCCCCGTTTTCTTCCCATTGTCCAAATAAGCTGCGCCTCTTTGACTAGCCAAATCACATAGCTCGCTCTGAATTCTTTTTCCATAAACTCTATAAGAAATAGCTCGCTCTCGATGATTTGGCTAAGCTGGACGTGCCCACCCCCGCTTCAAACCAATCACACTATTCTGCCTTATTTCACTGTAATTTGAACTGGAGACAAAAAAATATATTGGTCAAATTAATGTTGAGCGATTAACGTAGACCATCGAACATCGGACGATGGTCGATAGTCGACCATCATCGACAAGAATAGTCGATATAGTGTCGATTATGAGCGAAACCAATAAAGTCTTGGGAGTCAAACAACACTTCTTCTTACACCCCAAAACAGAAAGTGAGAAGCTGGAATTAACATCAACAACAGTCAAATGGATACGTGCTACATCTTAGAGGCAACACACTAGTTCTAAAAGCCACAGAACAAAAATCACACACCAATCACTATCCCTGTCATGTACCACAGCATGACCCTTAAACTGCATCACCCACAAATTAAAAGTGCCAGAAAGGCATTATGATTTGAACCATCATCTTCCTTGAACTGGACATTGAATATCCCCTGTCCTGGAAACGCGCATGAGCACCAAACCAGCATGACCCCCAGAATTTTAAAAGTGCCAGAAAAAGGAGTCTTTAAAACCACCTTTTAGTTGAAACTGGACATTGAACAATACTTCCTGGGCCACAGCATGACCCCAAACCGCAATGACCCCCAATTCAAAAGTGCCTGGGAAAAGTAGTCTTTTCAACCACTCATTTTAGTTTCACTGGACACGACATTGAAACTATACCTGTCCTAGGGGCCACAGCATAGCCCAAAACCTAGCATGACCCCACAATAAAAACAGAGTGCCGGAAAAATGAGACTATCCACCACCATTTTTAGTTTGAACTGACAATGACATACCTGTCCTGGCCAACCGCCTGCCCCAAACCTGCATGACCCCAGATTAAAAAGTGCCGGAAAAAGGATCTTCTCAACCACCATTTTATTTCACTGACAATTTGGCTATACCTTGTCCTGGCCACAGCATGAGCCCCATACCTGCCAGACCCGCAGATTAAAAAGTGCCGAAAAATGAGTCTTACAACCACCATTTAATTGAACTGGACATGACTATACTGTCCTTACCGCATAATGACCATTAAACCTGTCCTGACCCACAATTAAAAAGTGCCGGGAAAGGAGTCTTTCAACCACCATTTAGTTGAACTGGACATGACTATACCGTCCTGGACCTGCAGTTTGACCATTAAACCTGTCTGACAACCCCCAATAAAAAAAGGTCCCGTGAAAAGAGTCATTGAACCACCATTTTAGTTGAACTGGACATTAAACTAAATCTGATCCTGAACCGCAGAAATGACCAATAAACCTGTCGACCCACAGATTAAAAAGTGCCGGAAATCGATCTTTCAACCACCATTTTAGTTTCACTGGACATATACTGTCCCTGCCTGGGTAGCCGCTTGCCCCTCCGAAGAGTGCGGACCAATGAGCTTCAAACTTGAAATACTGGTGTTAACGCTCCTGATTCCTCCCAGGTGCCCTTTTTACTTGGCATTCAATTTCTTATTTTACTCACCGTGCTTGGGAGAAATTGTCCTCTGTACTTTGTTCTCTGTCCGTGCACCATACCCATGAACTCTGAATAACCCTAACAACTGGTCCAGTTTTTCCTGTACCTCCTTGACAATTCCAGAGAATTTTTTACCAGCTATTCTTGGTACATGCAAGTTTTTTAATAGTTTTTAAATTCTAGAAAACACATTTTTAAAATAGGATGGAATCCCACCAAGTCTTTGTTCTCTTTTTAATTGTATAAATGGGTTGTCTCAATACAGGATTGATACTTTGTTAAAGAAGAATTTCATGCAAAAGCAAGTCATTTTGCAATAAGTGACCATTAACACAGTGTCTACCTATTCCTGAATCCAGACAGCACCATCACCCTTGAGCCATCTTGACAATTGTTCTCAGTCGAGACCAAATGTCTTTAGAAACAACATGTTTTTTATTATAGGACCTGTATATAGCTTGCATTTCAACGCAAAATGCCTCCAAAAATTCAAATCATGAACCTTGAGCCACTTTGGGACAATTGTGGAGAACAAATGTCTGTTAGAAACAACATTTTTTTTATAAAAGGTCATGTAGTATGCTGCATTACAAAGCAGCATGACCCAAAAAATTATAAAAAATGATTCTCATCCACAGTTAAAAATTGTGAGGTAGAAAAGTCACATAGAAGTGCCACATTTCTTTCCAAAGACCATGACTAATGCTGTACTCCAGCTACACTGACCCCACAAAAGTAAAATTATGACATCTCACCACTATTACAAATTGTGAGGGAGAAATGTCACTTAAAAGCCCAATATCGGTTCCAAGGACCCATAATTAATAGCTGTATCTCACAGCAACATGACCACAAACCATGACAATGCGAGAAACTTCTAAAGATAAAGTGAGTAATGTAATACGGTGTAGTCCATTAAACCTTGCTGTCTTTACATTCTCCAACACAGCAAAACCAGGCAAAATGAACTGTTGGTTAAAAGAGAATAAAAATTGCAGTCAAGAAATTATCATTTTAAAAAAAAAGTTTTTCAGAGGACCTATATCCTGTTTGAAGATGAATGGAAGTATACCCGCAACTAAACGTGACCTCGGCAATTGGGCCACAACATCATCAAAGACCCAAATGCCTGATTCATCTTGATGAAAGTCAAATGATCCACATTATCTGTGGAAAGCTGGATGCGTTTGTCTTAATGACTGCTCCAGCTGTGCTAAAGATCCACTCAGATATGACGCTGGCTGCGGGGGCAGGACAACACCTCTATGGCTGGCGAGCCAGCTCGGCCATTCTCCATTTTGGATACCCAGAAGTCTATTGGGTCCGGAACACATACAAAACATTGGTGTTGAAACGCAGATAGTCGTGAAACCATGATCTTAAGCTGGTCTCGTTGTTTGGATGTGTGCCCTGCATTGCATGCGTTGGTGAGGTGTTAAATAAAGATTCCCAGACGTCACCCATTAGGCTTCTGCCACCTGCCTGCTGCTGCCGCTGCGCCGGAAACGGCTACTTGGCACTCACTGCTGCCCACGCCTTGCATTGTTCCACCGTGACATTGAAGAATGTGAAGCAGACGCAACAGATGTCTCCAGTTGATCAATCAGCAAGGTCTCCATTTCCTGCATTTTACTCTTTATTTGGGTGGGTGGAAGGAAAGTCTGAGTTTAATTTTGTACAGGGATCCAGGAGGGTGGCCACCCAGAAACTTTGTTCATTTTGAGGGCCTAATGCGAGGATCATTTTGGGAGGAAAATGGAGCATCCAAGCACTCATGTGAGAGATGGAGCCTTGATTTCACAAGCCTCGGGGTCGAGGGGCACTAGCAAACTGATCTTCCTCATCTTCCTCCTCCACCTCAAATTCACGCCAACCTTTTTCCAAGGCAGGACGTCGGTAACATCGGTGTCCAGGAATACCTCCTCCTCCTCCTCCGCTGCCTTCGGCACAGCTTCAACACAGCCCTGACTTGCCTGAGTTGATGCACCCTGAAGCTGATGCCCCCCTTTGCACTAGCTCGGGACCCCGAACCACTGCCTAATGAAGACCGATGAAATTGTGAAACTGTCGGCCTTGTGGATTTGACGGAGAGAAAGGCTCCGTGTCCGCATCTGTGTCCGTCTCCTCCTCCGTCGCTGGCGTACCTGTTGTGTCAAGTGTCCAACATCGTTCCAGAACTAAGATCACCACAATGCTCATGCTGACAAGGGCATTGTCTGCACTGACCATTTTGGTGGCTTCTTCAAAACTGGCAAGGATGGTGCAGAGCTCTTTCACCCCTCCCTCCACCTCGGTGGCTCAACCCCCGAAGTCCGCACTGCTGCTTGTCAGGCCATGTGTCACTTCGCACTGCGTAATTTGGCTTTTGCGCTGCGCCACAATCGCTGGAGCATGTGGAGGGTGGAATTCCAGCGTGTTGCCACGTAAACAATGAGACGGTTGACGGGGAGGCCGAGCTGACGCTGCAACGCAGCCAGGCGGGACGAAGCAGGGTGCGAACGGCGGAAGTGCGATCCTAGACTTCGAGCCTTCCTCAGCAGGCAGTCCAGACCCGGGTAGCTCTTTAGAAATTTCTGGACGACAAGGTTCATGACATGTGCCAGGCAAGGGATGTGCTCCAGTCTCCCGATCTTAAGGGCGGCCCGCAGATTTCGCCCGTTATCACACACCACCTTGCCTGGCACAAGGTTCTTGGCACCCAGCAAGCGTCGGTCTCGTTGGGGAGGGCCGTCCACAGCTCCTGACCAGTGTGGTGGACGGTCTCCAAGACAGATTAATTCAACACGGCCTGATTTCTCTGGGCACGTGATCCACCAGAGTACCTTGGGGGAAAGAACCCTGCACCACCTGCGGTTTGAAGACGTGCGCCGAGCCTGGAGAGCCACCGTCACCCCCCCAGAGACATGCACCCAGCTCACCCAGTGAGCTGTCACAGAGATATAGCGGCCTTGGCCGTTCTTACAAGTCCATGTGTCGGTGGTCAGATGGCTTTGGGATGGTTGGGGTTCAAGTGTTTCTTCTGCTCCCAAACCTGGAAGACAGAAGGCTGGCTGCTAGACTGGCCGCTGTACGGCGTGCAGGTTGTAAAAACTGGCGGAAGGAGAAGGGTAGGATGGGTCTCTGGGTGCTGGTGGTACCCCGGGCGACGGTGGAGGCTGAAGCGGAGGCTTATCCCTGATCATGACTCGAGAGACATGGGCAGCTGAGTAACGCTTGGTGGTGGCGGAGGAGAGGAGGCGGAAAACAGAGGGTGTGACAGTGGTTGGAGCCCGGCGTCGGTTTTGGCCTTTTTTGGCCAAGTGTTGCCTCCATTTCCCAACTAAATGCATTCGCTGCATGTGACTAGACAATGTTGGTGGGGTTAACCACCTAAGGTCTTGCCTCTACTTATGCGTTTAGGGCATAGGCGGCATAGGACAGCGCTGGGTGAATCGGAGGCTTGCGCAGAGGAGGCCCAGGCTGGAGAGGTCCTGACCTTTTTGATGGCAATAAGCGAGGAGCGGGTTTGCGCTGACCGTGCTGTCGGAATCATATCACGGACTTCTGCGACCCGCCCCCCTCCCTTTTTGAGGCGGAACCCGTACTGACACTACCCCATCGTCTTCCTCCTCGTCCAGTGATGAAGCGCTCTCAAGCAAATTCTGCTGAAAAGACCACGTTGATCCCAATGTCGTCATCATCATCATCATCAACACAGGGGACTTGGTCGTCCTGACATTCTGCATCCAGGAGCTGCGGGCTACAAAACAAGAGGGACTGCAAGGCGTTGCCGACCGCCCGGGATTTTTCCGATTTACCCGCTTCCTTCTCCTCCTCTATGGCATCATAACTGGGGGTCAGAGCAGAGAAAAACATCCTCTTTGGCCTCTTGATCTTTAACATGTCTTCTGAACCCCAACCGCATTTTTTTCATCAAAGAGGTCTTCAGAAAATGGATTATCCACAGTGGTGGTACACGAGGGGACATTTGGGCTGCTTCATGTTGGACGATGCTGATGATGCTGATGACGACATTTGTGGGCCGTGACTGGGAGGACGAGGAGGTAAGACTGCTGGATGCAGGGTTTCATTAACCACTGAAGGACAGATTGGCGACGCTGTTCGTTTTCTGAGATTCACAGGGCCCTGACCCAGCGATGACAGGCCTGACGGTCCTGCAACTGACGATCCGCTGGGATGCGTGTTCGCCACACTGGAAGGAGCACCTTCTCTCGTACCTCTACCTCCAGTCCTAACCCCCCCCTTTGCTCGCTTACCACCTGAATTTCGCTCCATGTTCAGAAATATAAAAATTTGAGAAGGTATAGAAGAGTTTTGGAAAGTCTCTTATTAAAAGACGGCAAATCACAGCTTTTCTCAAATCTCTCAAATAAAAACAAAATTGCTGGATTCAAATATAACTGCAAAGTAGATCTATCCACAAAGCTGGCCTGCGCCGAAGTGAAAAAAACACGTATCTGGGAAAAGTATCGATAATAAAAGGTATTTTTGGCACCTACAATTCCCCCTTTGTTGACTACAACATTGCTGGGTTCAAATTTAACTGCAAAGTAATCTATCAACAAAGCGGCCTGCGCCAAAGTGAAAAAAAACGTATCTGAAATGTATTCGGATAATACAAGGTATTTTTGGCACCTATCAATTCACCTGTGGTTACTATAAAATGCTGGAAATTTAAAATTTAAGTGCAAGCTGCCTCAATGAACAAAGCTGTATGCGCCAAAGTCTAAAAAACACGTATCTGTTATGTATTCGTAAAAATACAAGATATTTTTGGCACCTTTCAATTCACCTGTGGTGACTATAAAATTGCTGGATTCAAATTTAAGTGCAAGGTGGATAATCAACAAAGGTGAAAAGGGCAAAATTGAAAATGAACACCTATCTGAAGTGTAAAACTGATAATAAAATGGAGTTTTTGCACTTAACAAAGAGAAACCCGAAGTTACTAGAAAAGATGTGTAAACCTATAAATTCAGGCTGCCCAATATCCAGGAAATATTTCAATAGAAAACTGTTAATAAAAAGCTATTGCAGTGCAATGTCTACACTAAGTCTTGGTGAACTTTATCCAGTATTTTTTTATAGAGCTTGTCTGTGTTTCGCCCTTGGCCCCCCCCCCCCGCGCTCCCCCCCTGACTTTACAGCGGTTTGATGCTCCTTTAAAATTCTCTACCTAACAAAATAAAATCTTCAAAACTCTAATCTAACTAAATTGTAAGGATCACAGCTAATAGTAGAGGTTTCTCTGTGAAGAAATAGAATAATTTCGCTGAGCTTTGGACACAAGCAGAGCGCACGTCCTTCCCGCTCTGAGACACTGAGAGACACTGAGGCTGAACAGGAAACGCTGTTCTATGTAAAACAAGGTCATGTGATTTTTCCCGCCAATCGCAACCATACACAAACCCCGTCATGACGTCGCACACACATTTCACCCAGCTCTATTCTGTAAGCTGATTTGCTGGCCGCCAAAATGACAGGAAGCGCCGAAAATGGCGCGATCTTAATAGATGATGCACAGATTGTAACCTAAATTATCGCATGATCTAAAAATTTCGATCAACATAAAAACTGTGCCGATTTCAACTTTGTCGATAATAATGGCTCAATACTAGTCAATATTTCTCCATAGGTTAGAATGGGTCCCTGTCGCTCCTATTCTAATTGGTCAATTCTCCTCCATAGGTTAGAATGGGCCACTGTCACTCCTATTCTGATTGGTCGGCATAAACCAGCCAATCAGAAGAGCTTAAACAATTTGAATTACTGTATTTCTCGGCAAGTCTCTCTATTGCAATTCCTTATGTAGCGACGGTCTCGGCGACAAACGCGTTGTTCGGGATTTAACTGATTTATTTTTAGAGAAGGTTTCAGCGCTTTATCTGATAATGTTTTACACTTAATAAAAATGATTTTTTTTAAGCATACTCCATGCCGCACGGCGCTGAGCGCCGAGATGGCATTGCGCTGATCTCTCCATAGACTACAATGGGAGAAGTAGCTCGCGCTCTGATTGTCTGGGATAGCCAAGCCCCCGCTAGTTCAACCAATCATCTCTTTTCATCATTTTTAATGTATTTTTAAATGTCCCGCCTTTGATTCTGATTGGTTCAAACTTCTCCATAGGATATAATGGGTCCCTGTCCCTCCTATTCTGATTGGCCGAGATAGCCAGGCCCCCGCTAGCTCAGCCAATCAGCTCTTTTCAGCATTTTTACTGTATTTTGAACTGTCCCGCCTTTGATTCTGATTGGTCAATATTTCTCCATAGGTTTTAATGGTTCACTGTCGCTCCTATTCTGATTGGCCGGCTTCTGCCGACCAATGAGAACAGCTTTCAGAATTTGAATTACTGTATTTCCCGGCAATTTCAAAGATCCTAATTCCTGATATTGCGCCGTTCTAGATTTTTGGAAAGTGATTTTTTTTTATGTATTTTTTATTTTTGAGGTTTGAGCTCTTTTCTGACAATGTTTTCCGCCTTTATAAAGGCGATTTTTTTCGGAATCCTACTCCATGCTGCACGGAGCTGAGCGCCGAGATTTCTCTTGCGATCTTCTATGTTTCCTCGCATGTTCCGTTCTTGCTTCACTTCGCCGCCGCCGGAGCATTTAGACCAAAATAAACTAGGTCTGACTGTCGGAGCTGCCGAGCGCTGCAATGCGCCGCACTTTGCCGACTCGCGATCGTACATGCCTCGGAGTTTTCGAGCACGCCGCGTCCCGCCCCGGAACGCCTACAGCGCGCCCACACCGCGCCCATTGCCCGCCCCTTCATGCGAGGCGCAGCTGAAAGTGGCAGAACGCTGCGCCTAACACCGCATCCCTGCGTCCGACAATGGGATTCGGGCCGGGAGGCACAGGTTACTCCAAAAAACAGTCGAAAAACCCGTTCATACATGTCGCCCTTGGTCTTTGCAAGGGATACTGTCCTTGTCTCACTGCTTTTCCTTAGAGTCCATTCTCACAACTGTGGCATCTTGGTGGTTTCATCTCAAGTGTGGGAGCATGAACAAAAACTCTGTATAATGTCAGCTCAGCAGTATGGCACCCAAGGATGAGAACTCCCCAACGCCATGCTGCGCTATTGCGTTTGATCAACATAAACTATGCATTTCTTCTATGCACATAAGCAGCTAATAACCCCAAAGTGTCCCCAGTTGTAGTATAGATTCTATAGAAAAGACAGTGGTAATCAGAGTTTAGATTGGAGTGCCTAGGTCTCACCAGAGGTCCCACCAGAGTTAATTCTAGGGACCCAAACCAAAGCTACCATACTTTGCCTCCCTGCCTCTCACATCTTCACACTAACCTGTAATCAAGATGTTGCACTGGGGCTTCGGAGTCTCTCTCACCTAATTGCAGCAGGATATCGGGTGCCAAACATAAACATAACCACCACATAGTGACTGAAAAATACCACCACATATCATACCCACATAGTGACTAAATAATACCACCACATATCATACGCACATAGTGACATAATAATACCACCAAATTTCATACCCACATAGTAACTGAACTCCATGACCACATATCACTACCATATAGTTACTGAATAATACCACCATGTATCATCAACACATAGGGCCACATGTATGAAAACTGTCTAGGTCTAAAACTCCCTTTCTTGCCAATAGCATCCAATCAGAGCACCCCTTTCATTTTTCCAGAGCACTATATGAAATTAAATGGGCGGTCTGATTGGATGCTATGGCCAACAAAGTGAATATTAGACCTAGAAAGTTTTCATACATGTGGCCCATAGTGATTGAATAATGCTGTCACACCATGACAACATATCACCACTACATAGTGACTGAATAATACCACCACATTTCATCATCACATAGTGACTGAATAATACCACCAAATATTGTCACCACAGAGTGACTGAATAATGTCACCACAAACCATCACCACATAGTGACTGAATAATACCACCATACCATGACCACATATCACTACAACATAGTTACTGAACAATAAAGCATACCATTACTAAATATAAATCATTACCCTAAGACCAATATTACCACTAGAGATGGGCGAATTGATTCTAACGAAGTGGAATTCGTTTAGAATTTCAGGAAAACTTCGGTTCTGAACGAAATCGAAGTTTGGGGTACTTCGGGTGAACGAAGTGTGCTTTTGATTGATAAAATGGCTGCGAGCACATGTCGTACATGGGGCAAAGCACTCTGGGAGGAAGAAGGGCATAGCCTGCATGACATGTGCAGAGATGAAGCCAATCAGAGACCGGCGGGATTACTGTGACGTCACCGCACTATATAAGTCCGGGCGCGACGCTGGGAGCTCATACCGCTCTCACTGTAATGATCAGGAAGGTGGCTGCCGCGGCTGATTGTGATAGCTCTTACTGAAGAACTGATTTTTATACAGCGATTTTTGTGGGGTGTCTCAGCTTGTCTCAGAGACTGCTTCTCTTAATGTTCTATTTCGGATTTTTTGGGGTATTGGATCTGAAGTCCAGTGTGCGTCCACTGCGGCTGCATATACATTTTAATGCTATCTGCTTACAGCACATTGAATATCCAAGGGGGATCTAAGCCAGTTCCTGTTGTATTCATTTAAAGAAACAGCGTTTTTACAATACAAATACCACTTCATTTTTGGCTGTTCAATTCTTTTACACAATTTACATCCAGGGGTTAATTAAGCATTGTTTTTCTGCTGTGGTGAATCCAAAACCGTCTTTTTTTCCCCCCAAAAAATAAAATTTTTCCCGAGCCAAATTTTCCCAAACAATTTAATTTCAATTTTTTTTTCTTGTTGGTAACAAAAAACCCCGCCTTGTAACACCCCACAAAGCTCGTATTTTAAGTTTGCCAATTTTTTGGCGCAATTTTTCATCCAGGGTTTAATAAGCGTGTTTTTTGCTGTGGGGACAAAAATAAACCCTCTTTTTTCACCGCCAAAAATTTAAAATTTTTCCCGTACCATAAATTTCCCAAGCGAAGGTTAAATTTCAATTTTTTTTTTTTCTTGTTTGTACGGGGAAAAAACCCCAATGTGACACCACAAAGCCGTAGTATGTGGTTGCCCCAAATTTTTTGGCGAATTAACCAGGGGGTTTAATTTTAAGCGTTTTTTTCTGCTGTGTGACAAAAATAAAACCCTTTTTTTTCACCGCCAAAAATTTCAATTTTCCTGTACCATAATCAAAAGCGAAGGTTAATTACAATTTTTCTCTTCTTGTGTAGCGTAAAAAAACACGCCATTTGTAAACGCTACAAAGCTAGTAGTTTGTGGCTGCTCAATTCTTTTGCGCAATTTACATCCAGGGGTTAATTAAGCGTTGTTTTTCTGCTGTGGTGACAAAAATAAACCGTCTTTTTCACCGCCAAAAATTACAATTTTCCTGTACCATAATTCACAAGCGAAGGTTAATTACAATTTTTTCTCTTGTTGTGTAGCGTAGAAAACACGCAATTGTAACACGCTACAAAGCTCGTAGTTTGTGGTTGCTCAATTGTTTGGCACAATTTACATCCAGGGGTTAATTAAGCGTTGTTTTTCTGCTGTGGTGACAAAAATAAACCGTCTTTTTCACCGCCAAAAATTACAATTTTCCTGTACCATAATTCACAAGCGAAGGTTAATTACAATTTTTTCTCTTGTTGTGTAGCGTAGAAAACACGCAATTGTAACACGCTACAAAGCTAGTAGTTTGTGGCTGCTCAATTCTTTTGCGCAATTTACATCCAGGGATTAATTAAGCGTTGTTCTGCAGTTGTATTCAGTAAAAGAAACTTTGTTTTTCACCACCACAGAAGAAATTCTGTAGCATAATTCATATCCGAAGGTTAATTAAGCCTGTTTGTGCTTTTATATTCAGTAAAATACACAGAGTTTTTAAACGGCACATACAAGTAAATTTTTCCTGCCCTTTTGTGGAGCGCAATTTATATCCAAGGGTTACCCAAGCTTCTTAGTGGGTTCATTTGGAGTCAAATACAGGGTGTGCATTTATCATATACAGATATCTTCATCAAACAATGTCTGTACATTTTAGAACAAACAGTATGTCAGACAGAGAGGTGGCAGGCTCTTCACCTGCGAGTGGCAGAGGCACAAACATTTCAGGCCCAGGTCGCAGCACAGCAAGGGGACGTCGCAGCAGGGGTCACTCGGTGAGGCCACAACTGCGACTGTCATCTAGCGGCTGTGTGCTGACTAGCAACCCAAGGGTTCTTGATTGGTTGACTAGGTCATCCACTTCCTCCCACATGACATCTGACAACCCCAGCCAAGAGTCGGTGGGAACGTCAGACACAACCCTTAGTTGGCATGGCCCGGGAGCGGGTCAGCGGCCCTCACCTGTCCTCAACCCGCCTCTGTCCCATCTGGTTCCCTCAGCCAGAGATCTACTATGTGGTCTGGGCTCAGCGCCACTATATAGCGAGGATGAACAATTTGAGGAGGGCAGCGAAGAAATGGGGCCAATATCCCCTGCTTCTTGCAGTAGGCGGCAAAGTATAGATGTTGAGAGTGGCATGGGAGGTCATGTTGTGAGGGGTCAGCCTCTGCATACCAAGACCGGTGACGAGGACAGCAGTGACGATGAAACACAAAGAGATGCTGATGTAGCCGACCACACTTGGGAGCCGGGTGAGGCAAGAGCTTCATCATCGTCAGGAGAAGAGGGCGTCAGCTTGTGCGTCAGACAGCGGCACAGCCAGCAAGTGGGTTGTGTGGCCGTGCGTCAGCAGGATAGCAGCAGTGTGAGGTCGGGAGCCAAGCGGCCACGGGGTAAAAAACCCGCTTCGCAGGTCCAAGAAAGTAACGGCACAGGGGCTCAGTGAGGCAGCGGCAGCAGTAGTCACTCAGTGCGGAGCGTTGGCGGTAAAATCCGATACTCGGCGGTGTGGCAGTTCTTTGCTAAGACACCGGAGGAGCTGAATATGGGTATATGTAGAATCTGTGGGCAGAAAGTGAAGCGTGGCCAGGGAGATAATGTTGGCACCACGGCCCTGCGTCAACACATGCAGCGTCACCATCCGGTGGCCTGGGAGAAACGTGGCTCAGATGTGGTGGTCCATCCTGCAACAGCAGCAGCAGCGCCCAGTGGCACGCATGCCATTGCAGCCAGTCAAGGCTCCACCACCTCTACAGAAGGGAGCTGTTTCTCTTTGACATAATCTCCCGGTCCAGATGCTCCTGCTCCTCGCTACTCATGGCGCCAGCAGTCGTTCATCGAGGCGATTGCAAAGAGACAACAGTATGCGTCCAACCATCCTAAGGTGCAGCAGCTGACCGTGCTCCTGTCCAAGTTGTTGGTACTGCAGTCCCTCCCTTTCCAAATGGTGGACTCTGCACCGTTCAGAGAACGAATGGCTTGTGCCGAGCCGAGATGGAGAGTTCCAAGCCCTAATTTCTTTTCCAAAAAGGCAGTACCAGCACTTCATAAATATGTAGAACAGAAGGTGGGCCAGTCCTTGAGCTTATCGGTTTGTTCCAAGGTACACAGCAGCGCGGACATCTGGAGCTGTAACTACGGTCAGGGCCAGTACATGTCCTTTACGGCCCACTGGGTGAATGTGCTTCCGGCCCAGGCACACCAACAACTTGGACAGGAGACGCCACTTTCTCCTCCATGTTGTCAAACTGCGGCTCCTGCGCCAATGTCCGCCTCCTCCACCACCACCACCATCTCCACAAGTACTGCTCCATCATACCACATGTGTAGGGCACAGCGGTGTCACATAGTTCTACACCTGGCTTGCCTCTGCGATCAAAGTCACACAGGGGAGGAACTGCTCCGCATCATGCAGCAAGAAATCGGTGTGTGGCTTTCTCCGCGCCAACTGCAAATCGGAACCATGGTGACGGACAATGGGAGGAACATGGTGTCCGCGCTGCACCGAGGAGAGATGGTCCATGCGCCCTGTATGGCGCACGTGTTCAATCTGGTTGTGAAAAGGTTCCTGAAGTCTTCCACCGATCTTCAGAAGATTCTGAAAATGGCCAGGAAACTGTGCATGCACTTCATCCATTCCTATAAAGCCAGGAACACCCTCCTCGAGTTGCAGCGGCAGAACGACCTCCCCCAACACACTCTGATATGCGATGTTTCCACCTGTTGGATTTCCAGCCTGCACATGTTGGACCGACTGGATGAACAGAGAATGGCCATTAACGATTTTTTGATGATCCAGGCGGACAGGAGTACTACCCTGTGTAACTTTGATGTCAGCCAGTGGCAGCTCATGCGTGACACCTGCCGTTTGTTGAGGCCATTCGAGGAGGCCACGTTATTTGTCAGTCGCCAGGACTACGGGATGAATAACGTCATTCCACTGCTTCATGTCCTGGAACAGATGCTGAAAAATCTGTCTGGGCAGGGGACTGGAGACGTGGTGACTACATCTCGCGGCTACATGAGTCCGGTGGGGACTGAAATGGAGGAGGAGGAGGACATTGGAGCAGAAGCATTGTCTGGTGAAATGAGTGGATTTTCTATCCAGGTGACAAGAGAGGAGGAGCAGGAGCAGCTGGAGGAGGTAGATGGAGATGAGGAAGACGAGGCAGATGACCCACAAGCACCATGGCAGTATACAGTGGAGATGGAGGCAGGGAGCCCCTCGGAGTCACTTGTGCAGATGGCCCGCAGCATGCTGATTTGCCTGGCTAGTGACAGCCGAATAGTCAGCATCCGGCAGAGGGATGACTTCTGGCTCTCCACCCTATTGGACCCTCGCTACCGGTCCAAAATGGGAGCCTTTTTTCCCAGCTATTGAGAGGGAGGACAAACTCAAATACTATAGGGAAATCCTCCGTAGTCAGTTGGCCGCTGCCTATGTGCGGCATCGTCCCTCCTCTGACAGGTCTGACCGGGGGGTTCTTCAGCGCTCACGTACTACTGCCGCGGCTGCCGGGGGAAGGTGGGGGGGTCGGAGCAGTACCAGCTCCATCAGCAGCAACCTAAGTCTGGAGTCACTGATGAGCAGCTTCCTTCACCCGCCTAGTGAGGAGGGCAGTCACCTGCAGAAGCAGCAGTACCTGGAGCAGACCCTGAACCAACAGGTGGTGGCCTACTTGGACAGCACTCTGCCACCCCAGTTAGAAGATCCGCTGGACTACTGGGCAGCCAAACTGGATGTGTGGCCGCAACTTGCCGAGTTTGCAGTGGAGAAGCTGTCCTGCCCGGCCAGTAGTGTGGCATCAGAGCGGGTGTTCAGTGCGGCGGTCGACATCTTGTAACCAAGGATAACCCACTTGTCCACGGGAAATGTGGAACGACTGACCTTTGTCAAGATGAATCAGGCGTGGATCGGCCAGGATTTCCACACACCAATGCCTTAGGCGTCAGACTACATCAGCCATGACGCCTCACCCAAACTGTTAGAAATGAGTCTGGGTTCAAACTACCTGCCTCAGCCACTAATCTGATGCCGCCACCCGCCTGATGCCACACATCTGCTGACAGTTTCTCCATCTGCCACCAACCATCTTTACCAGGGACTGGTATTGCCACCCACCTCCACACTCTGTCATTGTGCCACTGTCTGACCTCATGCTGCTGCTGTGGCTGCTGCCGTGACCTCCACACTGTGTCATTGTGCCACTCTCTGACCTCATGTTGTTGCTCCTGCCGCCGTCACCTCCACTCTCTGTCATTGTGCCACTCTGTGGCCTACTCCAGTTTATCCACCTCCAGAATGTCCTTGTTCCACTGTCTGACCTCATGCTGCTTTTTTTGCTGGTGCCATGACATCCACACTGTGTCATTGTGCCACTGTCTGACCTCATGCTGCTGCTGTGGCTGATGCCGTGACCTACACACTCTGTCATTGTGCCACTGTCTGACCTCATGCTGCTGCTGTGGATGCTGCCGTGACCTACACACTGTGTCATTGTGCCACTGTCTGACCTCATGCTGCTGCTGGGACTGCTGCCGTGACCTACACACTCTGTCATTGTGCCACTCTGTTGCCTATTCCTGTTTTTTCCACCTCCAGAATGTCATTGTGCCACTGTCTGACCTCATGCTGCTGCTGTGGCTGCTGCCGTGACCTCCATACTGTGTCATTGTCCCACTCTGTGGCCTACTCCTGTTTTTGCCACCTCCAGAATGTCATTGTGCCACTGTCTGACCTCATGCTGCTGCTGTGGCTGATGCCGTGACCTACACACTCTGTCATTGTGCCACTGTCTGACCTCATGCTGCTGCTGTGGCTGCTGCCGTGACCTACACACTGTGTCATTGTCCCACTCTGTGGCCTATTCCTATTTTTGCCACCTCCAGAATGTCATTGTGCCACTCTCTGACCTCATGCTGCTGCTGTGGCTGCTGCCGTGACCTACACACTGTGTCATTGTGCCACTGTCTGACCTCATGCTGCTGCTGTGGCTGCTGCCGTGACCTACACACTGTGTCATTGTCCCACTGTCTGACCTCATGCTGCTGCTGTGGCTGCTGCCGTGACCTACACACTGTCATTGTCCCACTGTCTGACCTCATGCTGCTGCTGTGGCTGCTGCCGTGACCTACACACTCTGTCATTGTGCCACTGTCTGACCTCATGCTGGTGCTGTGGCTGCTGCCGTGACCTACACACTCTGTCATTGTGCCACTGTCTGACCTCATGCTGCTGCTGTGGCTGCTGAAATGTCCTCCACACTGTGTCATTGTGCCACTCTGTGGCCTACTCCTTTTTTTGCCACCTCTAGAATTTCACTGTGCCACTGTCTGACCTCTGGCTGCGGCTGTGTCTGCTGCCGTAACCTGCACGCTGTCATTGTGCCACTCTGTGGCCTCATGCTGCTGTGGCTGCCGCCGTCACCTCCACACTCTGTCACTGATGTTGCCTGCTGAGTCCTCAGCTTGTTTTTTTCCAGCTGTCGCTCGCATGACTTTATCAGGCTACATTCCCCCTTCAGATTTTTGGTCAATTTTGCCCTCTTAATTGCCCAGGGAATTTTATAGTGAAGCGATTCTAAGAGCGGCGGCAGTCATCTGCGTGTCATACTAGAAACACAACATTGTATTAAGACCAAACCAAGCTCCCTCTGCATATTTAAGCATGGCACAACATTCTACAGCACCCTGCAGGATCTGTGCAGCCTGGAAATAGCTGTTTTTTAGCGTGATTCGTCCCAAAGTAATTCGGAACGAAGTTATTTTTTGTCGAGAAATTCGGCGAAGTGAACAAACCGAATTTCGGGAAATTCGCCCATCTCTAATTACCACCATACAGTGGCCATATACTGGAAGATACTGTAACGGTCTGGTAGTGGATCCGCTGGACCACCGCAAGCGATGGTGGAAGCCCACACCATGGAGCGGAATCTAAGTAGGTCCCGGTATTCACCAGAGCCCGCCGCAAAGCGGGATGGACTTGCTGCAGCGGGAATCTACCAGGTCACTTCAACTGGCGGGACTTGCTTGCGGTGTCGGCCAAGGGTAGGCGAGGTACGGAATCATCAGGCAGGCTCATGTCCAGGGACAGGCAGAAGATCAGGACAGGTGGCTCTGGTTCGTAGTCGTGGACAGGCAAAGGGTCAGGGCAGGCGGCAAGATTCGTGGTCGAGGACAGGCAGAAGGTACGGTACAAAGGGAAATCAGAACAAGGCTTTCTGGAAAGCTTTCTCAGTAGGCAAGGGCACTAAAGATCTGGCAAGGCTGCCAGGAACAGGCATGCTTAAATAGGGGCAGTGACCGGCAATGGCCAATTACCTGTGCACGGGCCCTTTAAATCTAACACTGCCAGCGCGCGTGCACCCTAGAGAGCGGCGCCGCGCGCCGAGGGACAGAGATGGACGGGACAGGAGCGTGGCCAGGTAAGTGAACGCTGGCACGGGCAGGGGGGTGAGCGGACTACAGACCCAACGTGCAGGACGGGGCGCCGCTCAGCGACCACCTAGCCTGGCGTGGGTTAGGTCGCTGAGCCGTCTGGAGAAACTGGAGGTTTTTGTGATCCGAATTGCTGCGAATGAGATGGCGAGCACCCTCCAGGAGATCACGCCATTCGTCCAAAGCCCGTTTGAGGGCTCGTAGCTGCCGGTCGCCAATCGTGTAGTTCCTTTCTGCCGGTGAGAAGGTCTTGGAAAAGAAGTCACACGTTACTGTCTTTCATGTGGGCCCTTTTTGCATGAGAACTGCTCCGACCCCCACAGATGAGGCATCAACTTCCAACTTGAAGGGTTTTGCAGGGTCCGGCCGCGATAGAACAGACGCAGTGGCAAAGGCAGACTTGAGCTTAGAGAATGCTTCCTCGGCTTCGGAGGGCCAGCTACGAGGGTTAGCGTGTTTCTTTGTAAGCGCCACTATAGGGGCTACCAACGTAGAAAAGTGAGGCGATAGTAGTTGCAGAACCCCAGGAAATGCTGTATGGCTCGCAGGCCGACTGGGCGTGGCCACTACAACACTTCCGACAGTTTCGCTGGATCCATCCGTAAGCCTTGGTCAGAGATGATGTATCCCACGGAAGACTGGTTTGATGGAAGAGGCACTTTCCCAGCTTGGCATACAGGTGGTTATCTCGGAGACGCTTCAACACCTGACGGACATGGCTGCGGTGGGTTTCGAGGTCCGGAGAGTACACCAATATATCGTCCAGGTAGACCACTACGCAGGTGTAGAGGAGTTCTCTGAAGATGTCATTTACGAGCTCCTGGAAGACGGCAGGCACATTACACAATCCGAAGGGCATCACCAGGTACTCAAAGTGCCCGTCCCTGGTGTTGAAGGCCGTCTTCCATTCATCGCCCTTGCGGATTCGGACCAAATTGTAGGCCCCTCTCAAATCTAGCTTGGAGAAGATCCTTGCGCCCCGCAGACGGTCAAATAGCTCCGTGATCAACGGCAGAGGGTACCGGTTTGTCACCGTGATCTTGTTCAGACCTCGGTAGTCACTGCAGGGCCGTAATGAACCGTCCTTCTTTTCTACGAAGAAGAATCCCGCCCCTGTGGGAGAGGAGGACTTTCGTATAAACCCCTTCTGGAGATTCTCCCGAATGTACTCCGACATGGCTTGTGTCTCAGGAACGGATAAGGGGTAGACTCTGCCCCGAGGAGGACTGGTACCGGGCAGCAGGTCAATCGGGCAATCATATGCACGATGTGGCGGCAAGGTCTCCGCCTGCTTCTCGGAGAAGATGTCAGCATACTCCTGATATGGCGCGGGAAGGCCCGCTAGAGGTTTAGACGGTACCGGAGAAGCGGTAAGCACTGGGCGAGGTGCCACCAAACAGCGAGACCGGCACTCTGGGCCCCATCGCAAGACTTCGCCCGTCTGCCAGTCGAGCACCGGGGCATGGCGCTGCAGCCACGGAAGACCCAGTAGGATGGGCGAGGAAGACCGGGGTAACACATAGAACGACAGTCTCTCTTTATGAAGTGCCCCCACTTGAAGGGACAATGGCTCCGTACGGTAACGGACTGGATCACTGAGGATCTCCCCATTGACAGAGGGCCAGAGGTTTCTCCAGGGGAACCACGGGGAGATTGTGTTGAGACACCAGAGCAGCATCCAAGAAGTTTCCAGCCGAACCGGAGTCTAAGAACGCTGAAGCTTAAAAGTGGGTCCCGGCTTCAGTGCAGACCAGGACAGGAATGTTCAGATGAGGAGAGAGACTGCACACCCTTAGGGACGCCTCTCCCACGTAGCCTAGGTGCGCTTGTTCTCCTGGACGTCGTGGATGGAGCGGGCAACCCCTGAGGAGATATTCAGGGCTGCCGCAGTAGAGACATAGGTTCTCCTTACGCCGTCGATTAAGTTCATGCGGAATCAGGTGGGCTCTATCCACTTGCATGGCCTCTTCCATGGCTGGCTGGGAAGGAGGCCGTGGAGGCCGTAGAAACACCGATGCAAGACGAGGTAGACGGCGTGTTCGGACTGGTTCTTGCTCTTGGCTGAGCTCCTCATGTCTCTCCGCGAAACGGATATCAATCCGGTTTGCCAGGTGGATGAGCTCGCTTAATGAAGACGGAGGGTCCCGGGCGGAGAGAGCATCCTTAACCTGGCTGGAGAGGCTTTTCTTTAACGTGGCGCACAATGCTGCATCGTTCCAAGCCAACTCCAATGCTAGTTCCCCTGCAGCAGGAGTTCCCCTGCTGCAGGTTCAACAGGGCGGTTTCAGCAGACGAAGCGCGGGCAGGTTCTTCAAAGACACTACAAAACTCCTGTAGAAATGTCACCAGATCAGCCGTGACTGGATCGTCTCGGTCCCAAAGTGGAGTCGCCCAGGCCAGGGCTTTTCCAGAGAGAAGACTGACCATGAAGGCCACCTTGGATCTTTCCGAAGGGAACTGACCAGCCATAAGTTCCACATGAAGGGAGCACTGGGTGATGAACCCCTGCAGGTCTTGGGGTCCCCATCAAACTTAGTCGGCATGGACACAAGGAGTTTGGGGCCGACTGCAGCGACTGCCACGGGAGGACCCACTACAGCCGACTGCTGCTGCTGAGTGATAATGAGCTGCTGCATCATAGAGGAGAGCTGCTCGAGCTGTGGTGCTTGCTGCGCGATCTCTTTCGATTGCTTGACCACGACGTTGGTGATGTTGGCAACGCTTGGTAAAGACACCTTGCCGGGATCCATGGCCGGATCTTACTGTAACGGTCTGGTAGTGGATCCGCTGGGCCACCGCAAGCGATGGTGGAAGCCCACACCAAGGAGCGGAATCTAAGTAGGTCCCGGTATTCACCAGAGCCCGCCGCAAAGCGGGATGGACTTGCTGCGGCGGGAATCTACCAGGACGCTTCCACTTGCTTGCGGTGGCAGCCAAGGGTAGGCGAGGTACGGAATCGTCAGGCAGGCTCGTGGTCAGGGACAGGCAGACGGTCAGGACAGGTGGCTCTGGTTCGTAGTCGTGGACAGGCAAAGGGTCAGGGCAGGCGGCAAGATTCGTGGTCGAGGACAGGCAGAAGGTACGGTACACAGGAAATCAGAACAAGGCTTTCTGGAACACTTTCTCAGTAGGCAAGGGCACTAAAGATCCGGCTTTCAGGAAGAGGCAGGCTTAAATAGGGGCAGTGACCGTCAATGGCCAATTACCTGTGCACTGGCCCTTTAAATCTAACACTGCCGGCGCGCGCGCTCTAGGGAGCGGCGCTACGCGTGCCGGGAGACAGAGACGGACGGAACAGGAGCGTGGCTGGGTAAGTGAACGCTGGCACGGGCAGGGGGGTGAGCGGACCCTGGACCCGACGTGCGGGATGGGGCGCCGCTCAGCGTCGGACACGGATGCGCCTGCAGCCCGGGACGAGGGTTGCATCCGTGGCAGATACCAGTTGTATGCAGGCGCTCTGCCCAATTTTAAGTGATTACAGCACAGTTACATCCAGGGGCTCACAAGAGATGTCTTCTCAACTTACTTATTCTCATCTCTAATGAGTCATTTTCTTTCCCATTTCTTCTTCATCCAGTCGTGACTTGTCCTAACAGAATTTACCACACAAACATCTTAAGACACCTCCTCACGTTTCTAGCACTTCACCACCAATTCCCACCTCTGTACAAATTCTCCATCTATAGTGCTCCAAATGGTAATAATGACCCCTTTGTGTCCCAAACAGTAAAAATGCCCCCAAATAGCTATGGTACTCCTGTTGTGTATCAATTTTTAGTCTTCTTTCATGTCCCCATATCATAGGTAAGTAAACTCCCAATATAGTAGGTAGGCAAACCCCCAAAATATAGATTTTGTAAATTGTTAGCGTAAGGACTCGCAAGTAAATGATGTGGGTTGTGAGCTTGTGAATATAGTGACCACTGTATCAACTAATACCTCTTATCTGATATTTTTCCGGTATGTATTTTTGCCCTAAGAACTGGGGAGAAAAAAGTGCCTTTTTTTGTTGGACATGGTGCAGCATGGTGTGCCACCTGTAACTGTATACATGGCACCCTTTGTATTTTCTTATCTATATTCTGATACTAGAAACCACCCCCCCACAGACATAGAAGTCATGTGAGTAGTTTTCTTATCAGTATTTTAGCATTTGTGCAGTCTCACCTTGTATAACATTGTGGCTGGATGTAGGATGCGTTAACTACTGAAGAACAGATTGGCGCCGCTCTTCAGAAATGAGACGCACAGGGAACCGACCAATCAGTGACAGGCCTGACGGTCCTGCGACTGACGATGTGCTCGCTTGTGTGTTGTCCGAAACGCTGGAAGGAGTGCCTTGTCTTGTATCCTACACCCCTCCTTGCACGCTTACCACCTCTAGTTCGCTTCATGTTCAAAAATATAAATATTAAAAAGGTCAAGATTTCTTCATAGTCTCTTACTGAAGAACTGTACTCCAAAGACAGCAAATTACAAGTGTTCTTAAATCCCTATAATTTCCAACTGGCAACTAGGATTAGAAATAGATTTTATTTCTATGGATTATCTGTGAAATGGAGTCTTGTGGAAGAACCGTGAAAGTAAGAAAGCACATTAAAAGCGTTCTTAAATGCCTATACATTGCAACTGACAAATAGGAGTAGAAATAGAATTTTTTCTACGGAATATCTGTGAAATGGGGTCTTATGGAAGAACCATGACAACAAGACAACACATCAAAAGTGTTCTTAAATGCCTATACTTTGCAACTGACATATAGGAGTAGAAATATAATTTTTTCTATGGAATATCTGTTGAACAGGGTCTTATGGAATAACCCTGGCAGCAAAACAGCAAATCACTACTGTTGTAGAGTTCCTATATTTTGCAACTAGCAAATAGGATTAGAAATAGATTTTTTTCAATGGAATATCTGTTGTTCGGGGTCTTATGGAATAACCCTGGCAGTAAAACAGCAACACTACTGTTGTAGAATCCCTATATTTTGCAACTAGCAAATAGGATTAGAAATAGAATTTTTTCAATGCAATATATGTGTAACGAGGTCTTAAAGAAGAACCCTAGCAGCAAAAGAGAAAATCACTACTGTTGTTAAAGCCCTATAATTTGCAACGGTGCTAACCATGTCTTCTCCAATGGCTGCACCCCCAAAACAGCAGACATGCACTTTTGGGCACTGAGACTGAAGATTTGAAAGATACAGGCAGCAATTTAAATCCGCCTAACTTTTCCTGTGTATAGTAAGCAAAGTGAAAATAAGAAATGGCGCACCGAACGCACGTGTTGAACGCAAACTTTTACTCGAACTACCGTAAAAAGCTTGGTTCGGAAAATACGTAAAGTTCGACTCGACCGAACCTTGTCTCGAACAGTTCGCTCAACACTAGTAAAAGGAGCAATATATAAAAACCCTGCAGAAAATAGGAAAACTTTTGCTTTTTTCTAATTTCAAGAGGTTAGAAAATGGTTGTAACAGTGGACAAAGAAGCTATTTTTTACTTTCCAGGGCGCCATCTAACCAAAAGTCAGGCCTGGGTGCCTTTGTATATGAAGCAGCAATAGACATATTGTTAATTTTAGGATTGTAAGTATATGTAAAAGATTTCGATTTCCCTATATCAAACATATTAAAGTGTTTTTCTACGATCCATCCCTTTAAACAGTCTGACAGTCTCTTAAAAGAATAGTCACAAATTTATTCTTACTGGAGTGTCCCTTTAATAAATACCTAATCTTAAACCCATGACCAAACTTGTCTCCTTCTAAGAACATTGGTTTCATACATTTTTCTGTGGTTTCTACATTTTTCTATGGAAGAGAGGGGATAAGCATGTTGATTTTATCGCCCTCTGGGACGCTGATTGACGGCAGAGCAGATATCATGGCATTAACCCTTTCAAGGATACACACACTAAACCTATCTATGTACAAATGCTGTTAGGCAATGTTTGTTCTTGACATGCATTCATGACTACTTAGATCATCAAGGGGAAGGAAGAATTTCAAATTATATTTTCTTAAAACTGTATAAGTAGGGCTAAACGACTGTCAGATCATGTGCTTCATCTCCAGTGTCGATTTATAAGCCAGTTGTAAATCAAGGCACTCTTTAAGGAGAACTCTATTTAAAGCTTCACTAACTTTTATGGATATGTAAAATTTCACATTTTAGTCATTGTCAGTGATTGCCAAGCTGCTCCTTATCCTACATTAAACTAATGAGAATCAACATTATGCATTTTACAAATGAGGGTTTTATCAGGTTACTGGAAGGTGAGAAAAATATGTTAGGGTTTTATTAGAGGGTGTGTTCACCACCAGATGACTCTAGTGATGGCCATACTTGACGTTCTTATGTTTTTATTTAGTCACAGAATAAAACTGCTATATCTGCACATGATTTCCCAAATGAAATAGAAGTCTAAACACTCCACATGTTCCTTTCAGCAACTTTCCTTTAATAATGCTTTTCAGCCCAGAAATATGTCCAATGTCCTAAAGTTATAAAGATGCGAAAGCCTATGTACACTTAACAACACAGTGATCGACTGTTTCTCAATGAAAGATTTTGATTATTGGTCTTTGATTAAAGAGGCATCCCTTTAAAGCAACTTCTTTCAATTTCCCCTATTGCTGCTTGGAAGGTCCCTATAAAAATCAGAATGGACAGAAACAGTTTAGGATGGCTTCACACAGTGGGCCTTATGTATGAAAACTGTCTAGCAGTAAGACTGAAAAACTGAAAAAAAAAATTAAGTGGGGTGGGATGAAATGTGAAAAAATTTACCTGCTCCAGTTTCGTGGAGGTTTTGTTTTTATTTTGTTCACGCTTCAGTTTACAATTTTGGCATTTGGATTTTTCTCTTCTATGGTGTGCAGCGTACGGGATAAATAGTGTTATATTTTAATAGATCTGACTTTTACGGTTGTGATGATATGAAATATGTATAATTTTTTTATTTGTAAAATGTCAAAAAGTGGGTGTTTTAAACTTTTAATATTTTTTGTTTAATTTTTTATTTATAAAACATTTTATTTAAAACATTTATACTTTTAGGGCAACATGTATGAGTTTTGCACCCAGGTGCCTTTTTTTGTGTAGTAGCATAGAATGCGCCTGAATCTATGAACCTGTTCTACTGCGGGTCATAGATTTAGCACTTTCTAGCTACTAAGCGACAATTCTAGCTCAGGTAAGCCTCTTTTAAATTGGTCTACCTATTCGAGCAGTAATGCGCCTGGATTTGCCATACAAAACACATAAATGAGTAAATTTGCACGGTTATAGTGCGACACGCCTACAGCAGGGGCATACCTACAGGGGGTGCAGCAGTAGCAGTTGCTACCGGGCCCAAAAGTCCTTCTGTCACATAAGAAAACACCAGTATGTAAATGGTGCATGGTAACTTGGGGGCACCATTTCACTTTTTTCACTAGTGCCCAAAAGCTTTAAGTTACGCCTCTGGCCTACCGCCTCTCCCCCACCACCACCACCCTGGTCTCAGGAGTATTACAAAATGCCACAGGCACCTTCTAATGTGCCTGATACTGGAGTGTGCCTAATTAGAAATCTAGCAAGCAGGGTTGCATCAGTTTTCGGGCTTAAAGGACGCCAGACTTCTGAAACAGCCCCGTACATGCATGTCATCCTTAGTCCACATAAGGTAATTGACCACTGTGGGGCTTGATCACTTATGTAGATAATGCAGATGGGTGTACCAAGATGGTGCTTCTATCACTTTCTGCCTAGGACAGGAAGTAATAGATGCACTAATATGGTGGCTATGGAAGCCTTCATTAGGTTTCCAGTTGCCATAACAACTTCTCCATAGTCCGCAATCAGGTTGCAGAGGGGCCGACAGGAGTAATTAATTTAGACTCTGCGAAAGGAGCAGGGTCTAAATGGTTAAACAGCAAGGATTGGTCCAGTTCCAATCTCTGATGTTAACAGTGGATGTCAGCTGTAATTAACAACCGCAGTGAGTTCTCTCCATACTCCCTTACTGGAATAATGATGTAAGTTTACATCAAATAAGGGGTAATGGGGTTAAAAAAAAATGCGTAGGTTTTTTTTGCATGCATTTTTATGTTTTTTAAAATGCAGACATTTTCCACATATACGTTTTTTGATACAGTTAAGAAATACATAGAGTAATGCATGTAGAAACGCAACATTTGAACCCAGACTGGTTTTTGCCTTGCTTCAGATTTCAGAGTGTTCAAAAGGGAGTGTGTATGATTTGTCTGAACTGCATATCATGTGACTCAGCAGGCTTGACATCATCTTCCCTAACCCCACAGTGTGATCACTGTCGTCAAACAACGGTCTGTTTATATAAAGAGCTGTGAGTAGCTTCAATGTAGCTGAGTGGTTAGTACTTTCAGCATAGGGGTCTTAGGTTTAAATCCCTGCAGGAACCAAATCTCTTCTTCTTACTATCCAACAAGCCAGCTGACATGAAGAAGAACACAATTGCAGGATCAAACTACACACAGAGATCTGCAGTGGGGATACAGAAAAGGTGAATATATTCCAAGACTTACTGCAAATGGGGAACCACTTCTTATTTTTATTGTTGAATAAGTAAGGGACTTGTGTGTTCTCAGGACACTGCATACGGGCTCATACACATGGTAAAGCCTGTCTAGTGGCACATGGAGTAGAGAACTATACAAAGGACTCTTATCTACTATGTGTGCTAACGTATGGTTCCTCTTAGGGTGGTGAGTCTACGTGGAAATTCCTTTCTAATGTGGCTTGCAATAGAGGATGCCACAATGTACTCTCCTCCAGAAGTATGGAAACTGTCTCTATTGCTAGCTATTAGTGGTAGTTCACCAAAAATGTCAATGTCTGACAAAGTTAATATATCCCCCAAGAGGATGAGTTACCCAACTGTAGACAGTTGTTTCAGAGTTCTAGCCCTTCCGTCGTACAGAGCAAGGTAATGGCTGGTTTGTTTTGATGCCTTTGATGTATAAGAAATACATTTTTCTTCCTCATGAAGGAGACCTAATTTACATACCTTTTCCCAGGAAACACTGCCTGTAAGATACCGTTTGCAAGCAGGGTGTCTCCACAAGGATACACTATACCTCTTGAAATCAAAACTTTTTTAAAGGATTCTTACAGAATCTGTATGAAAAAAAAAATCTATGCTTATCTCTATGTATAATTAGAGCTACATAGAGGAACAATATGGAGCATATGACTCTATGTAAGTAGACAAGATACTCCTCCCTTCTAAAACAGGATTGAACCAGCAATACTATAGCAATCTCTGCTGAGTGCCTCACACTTCTTTTGTGATACAAAGCAATCAGATGGTGTGAAGAAGGTCAAAAGTGACAGAAAACATTTACACATTTAACATCTGGATTGCATTATTTCTATCTTTATAAAGAACACATATAAGGAGTTTCTTGCCTACAATGTACTGGCCTGGGAATCTGCTCCTGCTTCTCATCTATTCCAGAATGGCATGGGTTACTAGACATTTGTTTTTTCTGAGCACAGCATTGACGATCTATATGACATTCAGAATAGGGTGGTGTACATGAGCAATGCCCGAAATGTTAGAAAAATCTTAATTTCATGACAAACCTCAAAAATTGTAGGCACTGAAATTAGTGAAGCTACCTGAACTAAATTTCGTCATTCCATATAATCTAAAAATCTGACTGATGTGAAAGCAGGATGGGCAAGGGGTCATGGTTTAGTGAAAAATACAGAAAAAAGGAACATTAGTTTTCAAGTTAAATACTTTGCAAATACTTTGTCTGATAGGGTATCTGTTAATGAGTCTAAGGTACCATTATTGACCAACCAGTGCCATTTAAAAATCAATATTTTTGTGAAGTGCTAGATAACAGTAAACAGCAGTAAAGCAAACTTAGATCTGCTACTAACCTTTCTCCCACAAGACAAAGACAAAATATAGTGGGAAGGTTAATTAAAAAAAATATGCAAAGATACATTAAAGGAGTTGGCTCACCATAGACATTGATGGCATGTCGATAGGATATACCATCATTTTCTGATAGGTACAGTTCCTACCACTTGGTATTTCAATAAGGCTTCCATTGTTTAGCATGATGCACTATTCTTGCTATTAAAAGTAACAAGTTCCAACAAAGCAGTGAATGCACATGGAAGCATAGTCTTAAAGAGGTATTACCACCATAGACATTGATGGAATATTGATAGGATATGCCCTCATTGTCTGATGGGGGTGGGTTTCTCCTCTGGGACACACACCTCTTAAGACCAAGCCCAGAAACCTATCCATTTTTAATTGAGATATGGTCAGGGCTTTCCCATGTAAATAAATGGGAGTTTTGAGTACAGCCGAGTGTTGTAAGAGTCCAGTCAACCTCTCAAAATGGAGAGGTTTCTGGGCTCATTCTTGAGATTGATGTGTGTCAGAGGGGAGTAACCCATCCCCATCAAACAATGAGGACTTATCCTGTCAATATAGCATCAATGTCAATGGTGGGAGTATCCCTTTAAAACTCTGCTTAAATCTACATTCAGTGCTTTGTTGGAATTTCTGTTACTTTTAATAACAAGAAAAGTGCATTACGCACTAAACATTGAAAGCCTTATTGGAATACCGACATACCCCATTAAAAGACATCAAGGTCTTTCAGACACTTTTAGATCCATCTTTGGACAGATCTAGCAATGAATTATGGTTTGTATTATGAATCAAAGCTATGATATAGATACAAACAGAGCTTAGAGTTCATTAGTCAGTAAGTCTATGTCTATCTTATACACAGGGATCCAAAATTGCCCCATGTTCCATGTGTGGTCTGACCAGTGATTTGTATAGAAGTAAAACTATGTCCTTGCAGAATCACGAAGATGAAGAGATCATTTAAAATTCCTTGCATTCTTTTTTTATTCAGGGATTTTATTTTTTAGAAATTCCTTAATGTATTACTTAAATTCCTGCTAAAATGATCAAGGAAAAGCCATAAAGGTGTCTAACTGTCCTTGGTTTCATGATGTCAGTACCACAGAGCATTTATTTCTTCAATAATTACCATTCATATACCAAGGAAACTAGTCTACCCTATGTCATTCCTAAAAGTTTCACATTCAGGGCATAACTGGAAATTCTTATGCCCCAATGCAAAATCTATACCAGGGCAGCCCACCTACCATGAGTTGTTATTAATAGTGGTGTCTTATATGGCAGAGGAGCATTTGTCTGACTGCTACCTTTGCACTGTCTATAGCTGGATCCCTGTACTGTATATGTATTGAACATTTCCATTTTCTATTTTTTATCTTCCTCTTGGAAGAAGTGGGAATATTTGGCATGTGTCCAGTACCTCCTTAACTCTGCCAAGCAGTCAAGACCTGGTAACAAATTCACTTGAGTTTCCAATTAATGTCTCAAAGCAACTTTGATTGTGATCCAGTAATGTTTCAGACTTGTCTTAGATTCACTTGGGCCTTTGCCAAGAGAAATAATGTACACATCATTCTTTCGATAGAGACAAATGAGTCTCTTGCCTCTATGGAGCTGTTTCTTATTTATTTTTTAATGGTTTTCCCTTGTCTAATTCATCAGGTTAAGCACACTGCTCTTAAGTCTGGATAGCATCTAATGGTAAAGACCCACAGAGTAGGCTTTATGTTAAATTCCTGTACATGTCCACTTCTTGGTGTGTGTTCCCGTCGGAATTTGCCAGGTGATGGGGACCTTCTTGATGAAACCATGAGATAATCAATCTTTCATATTCCTTCTAGGGGGAAGGGAGCAGTCATGTGTAACCTTTCAACTTTCCTGTGTATTACATAGCAACACCGCCTTTTACATTAGTTGACTTGTACCGCTGTATACATATGGTTTACATTTTCCATTAGAAATGAAGCAGGCAGAATCAACATTTGTTGAAATCTTGGTTCTCCTTTGAACAATGGTAAAGGAAATAATGGGGCCTCTGACAGGTCAATCTGTCCCTCTGTGTTGAAAATTATACAAAAGTTATGGTTCTCCTTTACATGTTGAAAGATAATAAATGTAATAAAGAGATTTTCATAATTGGATAAATCTTGGGAGAATTTGCACGTAGTTCTTATTGTAACCACAACAGATTTGTGATTTGAAGTCATTACTTAAATATGATTCCTCATGTGAAATAGATTTATTATACTATTTTTTTCTTTGGTTGAAAAGACTGAATCGGCTTTAATAAAGTAGACATTACCATACCAAATACTGATTCTGAAGGGTAAGCTTATATCTGAGTCAGAAAATACACCTGTACTTTCTTTTAGGTACATTTTTAGGATTGGCTGGCATTTGTGTGTACATGAGGAGTAACACTATTTGTAGAGCCTATAGGCAACATGTCCCAATACGCAAGCGCCATTTTTTTTGTCTATTTTGCACCAAAAATACTCTTGACGTCATATTCTAGATATAAATGAACTGTAATATACCAAAACTAGGCGCATTAAACATTGTAATGTGCCTAAAAAGGCGCATTAAATATAGTAGTAATGATACATTATGCGCCTCCGTTACGCAATGCGCCGTGACAAGCGCATTACATACACTACCAATGATACTTTATGCGCTGCGATTGCGCAATGCGCCTTTTCTGGCAGAATGTGGCTTTTTAGGCGAAGTAAATTTACTATGCAAAGTATAGCTGTCGATTGTTTTTTGATAGTTTCGTACTTTCTGGGGTACTTTTCACTGATTAAATGCGCCTAATGTCTGCACGGCGATGCCAATTTTCGGACATGTTCCCCTATGTAACTCTTATAGGCATTTTCACCAGTTTTCTCCTATGCAGGCACTATCGTATGGTATGTGTAATTTTCAGTAGCTCCTGAGCTAATGAGTGGAGACTAACTGTTGTGTTGTCCCCCATACATTGTATACACAAAGAAAAGTTCCTGTTCCCTTTTTCCCCCTTATCTACACAGTTGAGTAACTGCTGTTTGCAGCATTGACAGCAGTTAAATAGGCTGGGAGTGACCCAGTAAGGTCCTGGTAGGTTGTTACAGGTATCTGGAGCCATGCTGACTGCATCCCACAGCTGCTGGAGAGTGTGTGGGGTCGGATTAAGAGAGTGAACATTAAGATCAAGGTGGAGCCACAGGTGCTCAATTGAATTTAAGTATGGTGAATTAAGGAGCTAGGGTAGTACTTGGAATTCTTGGTTATGTTCTACTAACCAATTTGAGACATTTCTAGCAGTTGCATTGTCTTGCTGAAAGATCTCATCTACCCCAGGGAAGACAATTAGTGTGTATGGGTGTATCTGAATGGATTTGTGCCCAAATCGGTTGAGTAGGCCTTTTACATAGATCAGTGCCCCAGAAAATGCCATAATAAAATAAAATTCCTCAGACTGTAACACTTCCACAACCAGCTTTTGTTCTTTCAATATTGGTTGCAGGGTATTTGTTCTTTGATGTTTCTCACCGGACATGCAAATGCCCATCTGTTCAATGAAGCAGAAAATGTATCAAACATCAAAGTAGCCAACCCTTTGCCAATCGGCGAAGGTCCAATTCCAATACTGCAATAAAAATTAAAGCCTTTTCTATTGATTCAACTTCATTAGCATAAGAGCAGTGACCATCCGTCAGCCTCAGATTCCTATAGAGTTTGCTAAATTACTGTTTTAAACAACGTCTGGTAGCCTCCTGGTTTATTTTGGTGGTGACCTGCTCCACTGCAGCATATCAGTCCAGCCTTGAGTACCTCCCTAATTGACATTTGCCTCTCACATCAGTGGCAGGTGGTGCTCTGCAGTTTCCACATAGCTTATTCACAGTGGTGACATTTGTCCACTCACGATACACTTTCACCACATGCAAACAGTTCGCAAACTGCGCAGTTTCAGAAATACTACCAACCTTGGCCCAAAAGCCAATCATCATCCCTTTTTGCAACTCTGATAAATCACCCCTTTTAGCCATTACAGCAACAAAGGATATGTGTGGAGAAAACCTATTGCACACCTTTTATACCCAATAAGCCAGCTCATGACGTAACTTCCTTTTTTAACTATGAGCTGTCAATTGCATAAGTAGGAAGTGGTCATAATTATGAGACTCAACTCTGTATATAATGTAGCACACCCTTTAGAAGCAGAAGCAGCATGGATACATTATACAACAGTACTTAGCAGCGTAAGCTCTAAATCAAGCAATGGAGTGAGATGTACCACTTAATGGAGTTGCCTCTGTCACTCTTCAGTCACTTCCACTACATCCCCCTCCCCTGTCTGTTGACTCCTTTAAGCAGCAGGTAACCTAGTCTCTCAGTTAGCTGATATTCTATCTTACATACATTAGACACATTTTTCAGAGTGATTTTTCAGAAGGTTTTTTAGGGTAAATACATTACTGGTGGTGGGTGGGGGGGGGGGGGGGGCCGCCTTCCAGGAAAGAATTCCAACTAGTGAACTAAGAAGCATTTTTCTCTAATGAAAAACGTTACAAAGGTGTCTTATATTCACTTAAAGAGAACCTGCAGACATTCCTGATATGTCTGTTTTAGTAAATGTTTGTGAAGTAACAATTCTGGAGCACATTTACTCAAATTTCATTATTTAGTGCTTTCTCCTCGCAATTCATTACCAATATGTCAGTTGTCCAAAGAATGCTGACAGAGTAAGGACCCCTTTCAAATCTGGAATGGTAACACCATGCTGTCTGATTCAGTAACAATTCATAGAAGAAATAGCAGAGAAATAGTTTAATACAGAGTTAAAGATGCCCCAGAATTCTTTTAGAATTCAATGGTATTTTACAATCGGTTACCACAGTTTTTGCCACAGATTTTACGGTCAGATTTTAGAACATGGCCTAAGTTTTTTTCAGGCCAATGGTTTTTAAATGCGACAATAGAAAATCCGAGCTGTGTAGACTACAGCTCAAATTGTTTTATTAAGGTCTATGGCGGACTAGTTTGCAGTTGGATTTTTGCAGATTCTAGATACCGAATCCATTTAAAAATCCAACCAAAAATCAGTCCTGTGTAGACAAGACCTAGGTCGTGTGGATGCAGCCTTACTCTGACTGGTTAGAGCCTATCTATATAGTGATGCATTGCTTTATAGTGCAAAGGGTCCTGACATTGATTTAAGAAGCAAAACTGTGAACTCACAGAAACTCTGTCTCCTTTACAGTAGAAAAGACAAGCTTCTAGTGTCTTCTTAAATTGCTTGAGCACTGTGCATAAAGGATGTGACATGACTTGTAACTAAGGCTGAGTATGCTGGTAAAAATCATTTCCAGATCTAAAGGTATTATCTTTTACTGAAGTTAGCTTTCATCCTTTTCTTAAAGAGAACCTATCAGCTGTTTTATTCCTGAACCACAGGCAACCTGAAACAGCCATAGGTCTCCTTGAGAAACTGAGCCGAGCATGGAGAAAAGCACACTGGCCAGAGAAGATAAGTCTAATGTGCAGCATTAGCTTCACTGACAGCTTCCTCTGCTTGCACATAGGAAGAAATTCATCTCAGTTTTTAAAATTAATTTAAATTTTTGCACTTTATGTGGATTTTTTTTTTAAATTTTAGGTAGCAACCCTAATGTTTATCTGCCTCTGTATAGTACTATATGGTCCATTAGCAGTTATGTAGTAGGATTTGGGCACTGTACTCTTTGTCTGTATAGATCTTTAATATGATTTTGTACATAGGGCCTAAAAGTCATTGGTTTGAACATTTATGCAGAGAATCTAATGAACATTTTCATCATGATCCTTAATACTGGCAATAAGAAGCTTTCTTCTAGCCTTTCAGTGTGGAGGAATACATCATTATAAAACAGGGATGTGAAACTCAGGCCCGTGCGCCAAATCTGGCCTGAAGTGTAATTATATTTGGCCCACAAATAATGGCCAGGAAGTGTACAGACGGGAAGAGGAAGAAGCCAGGAACTTTCATTACGCCGCTCTCGATCAGCCCTTCCTCCTTGTATAGTGCAGAGAAGGGACCACATGGCAGGAAAAACAACTCAGACAATGGAACAACTGATGAGATAAGAGGTGCGCACAAGGAGAAACAAGGATCTGGAGGCTCAACACTTAACCCTTTCAGCTCATTCACAACCACAGGATCACTGAAGGCAGCATGATACTCAAAACAGAGACGTTGTGCCATGCAGCATTTAAGAAGCACTGTGAAGACCACAGGAAACAGGAAAAAGACAGGGTTCCATTGAAAAAAGAAGAGAATGCATTCTTATTTTTAATTTTATTTAAGAAATGAATGCCATAGATGTGTTTTTTATTTGACATTTAATTTCACGTATTTGCAGTATTAAGCTTTACTTGTTCTAGATTCAATGTTTAAGCAAAACTGAGGTTTGTTTCCTTATGAAAAGGTTTATTGTCATATCTGATAAGAAGGAAAAACTTAATCAATTGTAGATATTTTTTCAATAAATATCAAAGTGTGCCCACGACTTTGTCAAAGTTTTTAATTTTGGTGCATTGTGTATTTGAGTTTGACACCCCTGTGGAAGAACATTTACAGGGACAAGTTGGAAAACTGTCTAGGTCCAAGACCTCCTTTGTTGCCCACAGCAACAAATCAGAGTTCCCCGTTCATTATTTCAGAGCAATATATGAAATGAAAGGTGATTTCTTATTGGTTACAATGTAAAAAAAAGTAATTCTTAGACATAGACTTTTTTCCTACATTTCCCCATAAATTTTGTAAAAAAGGGGTTTCAAACTAAAATACACATTGCAACAAAATTAAAAACTTTTACTCGTGGGCCAACTTTGATATTTATTGAAAAAATGTCTACAATTGATGAAGTTTTTCCTTCTCATCAGTTTTAGATCTAGAAAGTTTTCATAGATGAGGCCCTTTGTGTTAAAGGACCACTCCAGTTTTGTTTTCCTTTAGTTCATTAAAAGTGGCTTCTAGGTGCACAGTAGTGCAAGTAATTTGGCTTAACTGCAGCTCAGTAAATCATTTCTCACCACTGCCACTAGGTCATGTGGTTTGCTTTCTGAGTTGTGGTTGTGTGACCTGGAAGATAATCTCTCTATGCATTCCTATGGGAGGTTCAAAGTTAGTCTAATAAGAATGCACAGAGAAACAGACTTCCTGTCAGCATCAAAAGCAGAGTGCCTTCAATTAAATCAGAGTGCAGGGCATGTGTCCAAACAGAGACTGTTGCATCAGCCAGAATTCATGTATGCAATTGCAGATAAATAAAATTACTGCCACTATAGTATACCTCAAAGCAATTTCTAATGAATTGAAGGGAAAAAAAACTGGAGTGGTCCTTTAAATATAAATGTTCCCATGACCTGAAGGACCTTAATAAATGTATATACAATGGGAAATTATGTCACAAGTTACACACAGTCAAGCCACATTAGTGCCTTCAACTTTTTACTTTCCTCAATTTCTTGATCCATTAGCCCCCTCTTCCCTTGATTTTTCCAGACCCAATTTCACCTATCAAAGCCCACTCTAGTGACTTTTGTCTCATCACTCCTAATCACCTGTTTCCAATCTTCCACTGTCTACCTTTCCTACTCTTTTGCAAATTCAAGCCGATACTTCATATGACGATATTGAAGTCACGACTTCTTCACCTTTTTCTGGGCCATCATTCCAGACTTGTGTAATGCACATTGCATCGTGATTGCATGGACGTCTGTGATCTCGCTATTACGAAGCATACAAGCCACCTCCACCGTCTGTCATGCCAGAACTGATAGACATTGTGATGAGCAGACTTGTTGACTCTGATATTTTGCCATGACGTCCACATCTTGGCTTTTGAATGGATGTATGGCCGCACATGATGCAGTTTGGCAATTTTCTTGGCCCAGAGACGGCTATCGATGAGCTGGATGATGCAGTTTCTCTTTTCTTGGAAAATCTTCTTCATGGCTGCTCAAACCAGTGACCTTGAGAATCAGCCAAATAACTCACTGAGCTATTAGTGAATGTGAGGATAGTTTGTAATTTGTAGTAACAAGAAGAAAAAGATTGTCCCACCACCAGGAGCAAAAGTTTAACAATGCATCACATGACAAGAATCTGCATAACTAAGCATTTGCTAAATAGTTGCACGTCAAAGTTTCATAGTTTGTACGGCCGAAAAAAGACAAGACGTCCATCCAGTTCAGCCTGTTGTGTTCAGGTGTTGATCCAGAGGAAGGCAAAAAAAACCAAGGTAGAAGCCAATTGTCCTCATTTTAGGGAAAAATTCCTTCTCGACTCCAATCTGGCAATCGGAAAAATCCCTGGATCAATGACCCCCTCCAGAATCCTAGTCACTATAACTTGTTATATTATTACGCTTCAGAAATGCATCCAAACCCTATTTGAACTCTGTTAGTGAATTCACCATGACAAGTTCCTTTGTCAGAGAGTACCACATTCTCACTGCTCTAACAGTAAAGAATCCCTTTCTATGTTTATGTAGAAACTTTCGTTCCTCAATATGTAGAGGATGCCCCCTTGTTCTAGATACAGCTCTGGGTATAAATAAATCTTGGGAGAGTTCTCTATATTGACCTTTGATGTATTTAAACATATTTATGATGTCCCCCCGAAGCCGTCTTTTCTCTGAACTAAATAACCCTAATCTTGCTAATCTTTCTGGGTATTGTAGTCCACCCAGCCCTTTTATTATTTTTGTTGCCCGCCTTTGTACCTGTTCAAGCTCTTCAATGTCTTTCCTGTGCACTGGTGCCCAAAACTGTACATAATATTCCATGTGTGGTCAAACCAGTGACTTTTATAATGGGAGAATAATGTTCTCATCATGTGCATCTATGCCCCTTTTAATGCACCCTAGTCCATTTCCCTTTGGGCAGTGTTTGACCTGGCTGCTAAAAGGGTTTACTGTCCAGAGGATTCCAAAGTCCTTCACTATGTTACTTCCCCAGCCTTTTAACATGTTAACATGTGTCTGAATTGTTTTTCTTGCATTTTACCTTGCTTTTTATCTGTATTAAACCAATCTGATTTCCTCCCCCAGGCCTAAATTTACCCAGACCCTTTGTAATAAAAATCCTCTTTTGTTTTTGATTACTTTAAAAGGCTGTTGTCTGCAAAGATCGATTTTAGTAAAATCCCTGTGTAAGACATTAAAAAAAGGTTAAGGGGATGGGCCCAATATGGCCCTGTGGTACCCCACTAGTAACCAAATCCGTCTGATTGTACCCTTAATTAATCCCTTTTTTTTTTCAGTGAGCCCGTGTTACCCCCTTGCACACATTTTTTCCCCGCCCGGATTTCATTTTACTTAAACCCCTTTTTGGGCACGTATCAAAAGCTTTAGAAAATTTTTAGGGGGCCAACCCCGTCCGTCTAGCATGACTTCCTCATAAGCTGTGGAAATTTGTCTACAGGCCCCTCCTTCATACCCAAGCGGAAGGGGTTATACATTTATTTTCAGTGGTACTCCGGTTTTGCATCTCTGAAAAAACCTTCAAAATTTTCTAAACAAGGTTAAACTTACCAGCCATAGTTTCCTGGTTCACTTTTTGGGCCCCTTTTTTAAAATTTGGCACCAAATTTTTCCATGCGCCAATCCTTTGGACTTTTCCCCGTTATTGACAGTCCTTAAATATTAAGAAAGGGGCATATCTATGGGCATCACTTAACTCCCTTTGACACGTGGGGTTTCCTCAGGACCGGGGTTTGTTATTTTTTTTTTCTTAAACGGTTTCTGCACTTCTTCCCGGGTTAGACAGAAACTTTTTAAATTGGAGTTTTCCTATCCCTCGTTCAACAGGAACTCCCCTGGTTTAAATACAGTGGAGAAAAAGTGTTTAACCCCTTAAGCCCAACGCCTAAAATAGTTAATGACCGAAACATTTTTGTTTTGGCCTCCTTGCGTTTAAAAAAAGTTGTAAATTTTTTTTTTTTCAAGGGGCGCAGTTTGGGTGAGGCCTCTTTTATTCGAGAAAAAGTTGCTTTTAAGGGGAAAAGTTTAAGTACACTTATAAAAAATTGCGTATTTTTTTTTTTTTTTTACAAAAATTTTTTTTTTTTTTTTTTAATTTTTTTTTTACACCATTCACATTTCACACTTAATAACTTGTTGATTAATTCTGGGTTTTACGGTCGTGTGGATACCAAATATGTGTGGGTTTTTTTTGCGTTAATTTATGTACAATTATTTTTTATTAAATTTTTTTTTATTTTACTATTTTTTTTTTTATTTTTTTTTTTTACACTTTTTTTGGTTTTTTTGTACTTTTTTTTGACTCCCAAAAGGGAAAAACTGTTTAACATTTTTTTTTTTTTTTTTTTTTTAAAACCTTATAATGTATTACATATTCTATTTGCTAATCATGAAATCTGTGTCAGTCTGACAAGGCAGTTTAACACCCCAACAGTGCATCCTAATCACTGGTTCTTACACAGACAATTGGGGCCATGCAGGTCCCCAAGCTGACTGGCACCGGGTCCGGGCTCTGTGGGGGCCCGGGGCTTTCCGATCACCCGACAGGAGGGGACCCCTTTTTGATTGCGCTGCGGTAAGCCCCCCGAAAATCAAAAAGGTTTTTTAAAAGATGGGTTTTGCGGAGGTTTCCTCCGCTCCCCGAGCCTGGGGGATGCTTGGGACGGGGCTGTGTGTTGCCCCGACCTGGCCACTGTGGCCCCGGGGCCGAAAACCCCCGATGTCTAAGGACGTCAAAAGACTCGTGCAGACGATCCCCCGCACCGGCCGCCGTCAAAAACGGTGCCGGTCTTTAAAGGGGGTTAATAGGTTTGTTTTTTCTCATCGCCCTCTACGTCTCTCCCCAGTTTTTTAAAAAGGGCCCAACATTTTTCTTTTTTAAATCTTTTTACTATTTTATCATTAAAAATATTTTTGGGTTATTTTTAAAATTTTCAATGAAATACGTTTTCGTCTCCAGCTTTGCTGCCGTTATATAATTTTCACATTTATTTTTTTCCCTTTAGCTTCTTAGCGCCTCTTGACTCCCCCTCCCTTTTTTAGTAGATAAAACGCTTTATTTTAGTTTTTTATTGCCTCTTTTACATCTCTTTGATCCACTTTGGGTTTTTCCTGTTTCTAATTATTTTATTACCATAAGGTTGAATTCACAGTGGGTGCCTAAGATGTTTTTAAAAAATATCCCCATTTATTATTTGTTTTGCCATATTTAAACACTTTGTCCCAGTCAATACCTTTAGGGCCCCCCTAAGCAGAATAAAATTCCCTTCCTAAATTTCAGATTTTTTTGGCCCCTTGAAAAAAAAGCTTTGAAGGAAAAAACGGAAATTTATTATATTAGTCATATTCCTGGTGCCTTTAAACCCTGAATTTTGTTCCCCCGGCTATTAGTAAATATTAAGTCTAAAAGGGGCCCTTTCTCTAGTCGGTTCTTGCCCCTTTTGGAAAAGGTAATTATCATTAGTTATTGAAAAAAAACCTTTTTTCTTTTTAGAGACAGGTTTAGATTCCCAATTGTGTTGGATAGTTAAAGTCCCTATTAAAAATTCCCATTTTTAGCTGCCTCATCTTTTTTTGCCTGAGGGTACATTTTCTTGGTTTGTTTTTTGGGGGCCTATAGCAGCCCCTTTAGTATTTTTTGTATTTTACCCCCCATGTTTTTTTTACCCCAAAAAGTTTCCACTGTTCATTCCTGTACCTTATCTTCCACAGGTTGGCTTAAAACAGGATTTTAATGAGACAGACACCTCCCCCATTGGGCTTTATGATACCCTTTTAAAAGACTGTAACATGTAAGTTAATTGCCCATCATAGGTTCATCCGCCAGTCTCAGTTACCCCCCTATGTCATATTTTTTTTTTAGATTAGTAAATTTTGTTTAGTTTTTATTCCTTTCTCCTGATCTTTTTAAATTTGCTACACCCCCTCCCCTACTCCCCACCCTTTTACTCCCAATTCCCCCTCTCTATCTTCCTATTTGAATGCTATTTTGTAGTTTCCCCCCCCCCAGTCCCTAGTTTTAAATATTCCTCAACTTCCCGGCCATTTTGTCCCCCCAATACACTGCACCCTCCCCATTTAGGTGCAACCCCTCCCCCATTGAGCGTAGCCAACCAGAATAGCCATTCTCCCCAAAAATTTCCCAAAACCCTCTTCCCTAAAACCAAATTTTTAGCCACTTATTCACCTCTTAATTCCCCCCTGCCTCTTGGTGTGGCCCGGGGGAAACAGGTTATTTCTGAAAAAAATTTTCCTTGGAGGTCTTTGCCCTGACTTTTTTCCTTAAATCCCTGAAAAAAAATTTTTTGGGCCTCCACTACCTCTAAATTTGTCATTTGGGCCAATGTGCACCCTGACAGGGGTTTTCAAAAGCCCCACCCAGCAGCTGTCAACCCGATCCGCGATTGTCGAACTCGGGCCCCCGGTAAAAAACATACTGTTCACGTCCCCTCTTTTTGGCAGATTTTCCCCACTGTGCCCCTTAAAATGGAGTCCCCAAAATACTACCACCTGTCTAGCCCCCCGACCTGCACTCCTATTTCCCCCTATTCTTAAAAACCCGGGGTAGGGCCTTGCTGCGCAATGCTTTTTGAGCTGAATCCCCTCATCTGCCAATCTTGCAAAATTTTTGGGGTGTACCGATTAGGACAGCCCCCTGACACCTTCCCCTACCCTTTTTCTAAATTTTTACCCCAGCTAGCTGCCCCATGTTTTGCACTTCCTGCTGCCATCCCCCCCGCATTACACCTGCAAGTGATTTTCTCGGAGCGCAACTCACTTCCAAGTTGGCAATGGATCCGCTTGCCACTTGCTCATTTGATCCAGGTTTGGGCTTCTAAATGTGCAGTACGCACACTCTTGCACACAAATTTTGGGCCCTCGAACTGTGGGGGTGTTACAAAAAAAAATGCATTATAATAAAAAACAGTACAATACTGTCACTTAAAATCCCAAATCTAAAGTCTCTCAATTTTAAATCTCCCACTTAAAAAAAGACACACTTATAAGGAAAAAAACATCGCGATCGTTACTCCTCAAAATAAAAAACAGTTTTTAAACCTTTTTCCCCCAAAGTGTTTGGCTGTGCTGCAACCCCTGTTTCAGGAGCAAAGTTATGTTTAAAATAGTCAAGATGTGTCTATGAAATGATGGGGGTGTCACTTCAAAAACTGTAGTGGATGGTGGATATGGAGCCTGAAAGTTTTAAAAGGGCAAAACATTGTTCCTTTTGCTTGCAGTGTAAAAAATTTTTTGGATCAACTTTTAAAAACAAAAAAATAAAAAAAAATTTTAAAAAGAACGCTGCAATAAGTGGGGGGGAAAAAAAAGTTTTTCAATAAAAAAATATGAATAAATTTTGGAAGTCTATTTAATTTTTTCTAAGAAATAGTTTCGACCCATCAATTCTCCCTTTTTAGAATTCTTCAAATCTATTCATTTTTTTAGGCTGGGAAAAACACCCTCTTTAAAACAAAATTGGGTTGGTGCCCACAGGGTAATCACATGGGCAACATCTCAAACAATGCCCAAAAGTATAAAGGAATTGCCTCAACAACGGGTAATTTTTTGATGAAGGGTTTTTAAACTCTTTTTATTTCTTTGAGAGCAAGTAAAAATGTTGTTGAAATCTGGTCACTCTGTCACCCCTCTACCCCTCCTGTCATTTTTTACTAAAAAAATTCTCTTTTAGTACATTTAAGAGGGAATCTGACCCAAAAAGCAGAAAACAAGGGTTCCCAAAAAGGGTTCCAGGGCTAATAGACTTTGGTTTTGTCCACTGTTCCTGCACGGGTTTGAGTGGATCTCAAATTTTTCCATTTTAAGGCTTTCAGAAAGGGGTTTTAATGCTTTGGGTGGGAAGAGCCCAAACGTCCTTTAAAACGACCATCAGTTGTGGGGGAAATTTATATAGTAGGGGGGTTTTTTGTTTTGGTGCGTCGCTGCCCCCTAAAATAGGGTACATCGCAAGTGACTTTTAGGAAATAGACCCTGTCAGCAAGTGACTGTCTTCAAAATCGGTTCCAAATGGGGTTTCCTTCACTTACCTTAGGGTCCATTACATACTAAAAAAAAAAAATTTGAAAGAACCCCATAAAATGCCCCCTTTTGGTTTCGGTTTTCCCATAACCCCTCCCCACTTTTGTGCCTCCGATTTTAAAATTTTCCTACCAAAATCGGGGACTGTTTGGATTTTACCATATTTTCATAGTCCAGCCTACTGGGGGGACTCTTGGGGGCCGGGTTCAGTATCAGGGTTTTGTTTGAATCAGCGGGGAAGGACTTTTTTACCGGGGCTGCCTAAGCTTCAGAAACACTAACAATTCAAAGTTTTTTTTTCATGTCTAGTAATGATTTTATAGTTCAGGAATGATCTGACTTTAGAGGAAACTGAAGCTGAAATTATTTCAAATTCTTTGCTTTCTTTTATTATTTCCTTCCTTCTCTTTGCTCTTAACAGTATTAATTTTGCATTTGCACTTTTTTTTGTAAAAGTAAAAAATCTCATTAAATCTCTCCCCACGTTAAATTTATCTTTGACCCCAAAAAGCACAACTTTTCCCTTTCCCAAAGGTTTTAAAATTTTTTTCCCCATCTGGCTGCTGTCTCTTAGAATTAACTGGATGTGTTGTCAAGAGAAGCTGAAGGGACGACAGTCTGTGCTTACAGGCCAAGGGCTTACAGCCACACAGGGGGAGAAACATACCATCCTGCCAAAGCTCTTGGCCAGCTCAGTCCTTCCACACCCATCTCAATCAGACACCCCTGGGTTGTGTTTCTGAACCTTATTGATTGCTTCTTTGCATTAAACTAATGGGGAAATTTTAAAATTTCAGAAAACCGGGGACCCGGGGGAAAAATGTACCCGTTTATAAAAAATACAAAAAATTGCTGGGATAAAAATAAATTTCCGTTGGATTTGTTTAAAGTTCCTCTTTAAATTTTTCATCAACAGGCAAAGTATTGATCAGCTATAAATTCAATATGGGAAATGTATGAAACCAAACTCGAAACCCCCAAATTATTAACCACAGGGGTTAGAAAAAGGGAAATTTAGTGAGGGATTTACAAAGACGGGTCACATTATTATGACCACTTCCGTCTTTCAACATCTGCCCGTAGAGTTTGGGGGAAATTTGATTCTAACAAGTGGGAAATTTGTTTAGAATTTCCCGGAAAAATTCGGTTTTGAACTAAATCGAAGTTTGGGGTACTTTTGGGGGAAACCAAGTGGCTTTTGATTGATAAAAAAAATTGGAAAACCACGGCACCCCAAAATTGATGCAAATTAGAAAGGATTTTTTTTCACACTGTGGAGATGTACGCATTAAAAAAAATCAAGTGAACAACTATAAAAATGCCATTTAAAACAATTGACAAAGGGGTAAGGGGAGAAAAAGATTTGATATGGACGGGCGTTTCGGCGAATTGCCTTTTTTCAAGAAAAAATCTGCGTTGAAAAAACATACAATGATCAGTAGTGTTGAGGCGATTTTATCGACATAGTTGAATCGGCAAGGTTTTTAATGGTGATCGAAATTTCCAGACATTCGATAAATTTAAAGGTTAAAATCGAGCATCATCTATTAAGATCGCGCCTTTTTTACGAGGCGCTACCTGTAATTTTGGCGGCATCAAAATCATATTATAGAATAGAGCCAGGGTGAGATGGTGTGTGCGACGTCATGACAGGGAGTGTATGTTTGCGATTGGGCTGGTAAAAATCACATGACTCGTTTTACATAGAAAGCGAGTTTCCCTGTTTCAGCCTCAGTGTCTCTCACGCGTCCTCATAGGGAAAGGACGTGCGTCTGCTGCCTGTGGACCCACACCAGCGCAGCGAAAGTAGTCTATTTCGCACAGAGAAACCTCTGCTATTACTGTGATCCTTCCATTTAGTAGCATTAGAGATGTTTTAAACAATTTAATGTAGTTAGCTAGAGAATTTTAAAGCAGCATCTATCCCGCTGTAAAGTCCACGCCGGAGGGAGCTGGGGGGGGGGGGCCCCCGCGGGCGGAACACAGACAAGCTCTAATCTATAGAAGAACATTGGATTAAAGTGTCACCAGAGACTATAGTGTAGATATTGTAGTTTGAATATCTTTATTTTATTAACCAGTTTGGCTATTGAAGTATTTTCCTGGATATTGGGCAGGTCCTGAACGTAGATTGGATAAACATCAATTCGTGAGTAACTGCAGTCTTCTTTGTTAGCTTGCAAAACTCACTATTTATTATCAGATATACATTTCAGATAGGTGTTCAATTTTACCCAATACACCTGTGACTGTTTATAATTCAACCTTGCACTTAAATAACAATCGCAGGCCATCTTGAAGTCAGCACTCATCACAGGTTTTTTGGTTGCCAAAATACCGTGTATCGTACAAACATCCCAGATTACGTGTTTTTTATGACTTTTGCGCACCCAGTACTGTTCATTGACGCAGCAACTACGTAATCTAAAAAAAGCAAATCTAATTCACCACAGGTAATTGAAAGGTGCAAAAAAATCCATTTTAATTATAATCAAAACATAACAGATACGTGTTTTTTTGACTTTTGCGCACCCAGTACTGTTCATTGACGCAGCACTACGTAAATCTTAAAACAGCAATTCTATATACACCACAGGTGAATTGAAAAGGTGCAAAAAATACCGTGTATTAAACGAAAACATAACGCAGTAACGTGTATTTTTTGACTTTTGCGCACCCGTTACTGTCATTGACGCAGCAACTCGTAAATTCTAAAAACAGCAATTCTATATCACCACAGTTGAATTGAAAGTGCCAAAAAATACCATTTATTATACCAAAACATAACAGATACGTGTTTTTTTGGAATTTTGCCCAGTCCAGATTTGTTGATAGACACTTGCAGTTAAATTGAATACCCCCCACCCCAGCAATTTTTGTTTTATTAGAGGATTTGAGAATAGCTGTGAATTGCCGTCTTTTAATAAGAGACTTTCCAAAACTATTCCATACCATCTCAAATTTTTATATTTCTGACATGGAGCGAATGCAGTTGGTAAAACAAGCGAGCAAAGAGGGGGTAGCACATGGAGGGTAGAGGTACGAGAGAAGGTCATCCTTCAGTGCGGGCGACAACACGCATGCCAGCGGATCGTCAAGTTGCAGGACCGTCAGGCCTTTCATTCGCTGGGTCAGGGCCTGTTGAATCTAATTAACGAACAACGTCGCCAATCTGTCCTTCAGTGGTTAATGCAACCAGCATCTAGCAGACTTAACCTCCTACGTCCTCCCAGTCACGGGCCACAAAATGTCGTCATCAGCAATCATCAGCATCCGTGCCAACATGAAGCAGCCCAAAGTCCAACTCGTGTACCCACCACGTGGATAATCCATTTGTCCTGAAGACCTCTTGATGACAAAATGCGGTTGGGGTCCCAGAAGGGCATAGTTTAAAAATCAAGAGGATGATTTAGTCGCTCTGGACGCCCAGTTACTGATCGCCACCAGAAGGAAGTGTGAAGAACCGGTCCAATCGGCAAAAATCCCCGGGCGGTCGCAACGCCTTGCAGTGCCCCTTGCTTGTAGCCCCGCAGCTACTGATTGCAGAAAGTCAGGACGACCAAGTCACCTGTGTTGATGATATGATGATGATGACGAATTGCGGATCCATCCTGGTCTTTTCCGCAGTAATTTGCTTGCGAGCGCTTCATCAGTGGACTAGAGGAAAGACCGATGGGTGGTTAGTGTCAATACGTGTCCCCCACAAAAAGAGAGGGCGGTCGCAGAAGTCCCTGATATAGATTCCCGCCAGCCACGGTCAGCGGCAAACCCGGCTCCTCGCTTATCGCCGTCCAAAAGTGATCCAGTACCTCTCAAGCCTGGGCCTTCTTTGAAGCAAGCCTGGTGTGCTTCTCTTATTCACCCAGCGATGTCATTATGCCGCCTTTGCCGTAAACTCATAAGATAGGCAAGAACCTTCAAGTGGTTTAACCACCCCACCAACATTCTAGTCACATAGCAGCGAATGCATGAGTTGAAATGGAGGAACACTGTGGCCAAAAAGGCCAGACCGACCCGTGCCTCCAACCACGTCACACCCTCTGTCCTCCGCCTCCCTCCTCGCCACCACCAGCGTTTCCACCGCTAGCCAAGTCTTCTCAGTTTTCATGATCATGATCATCCTCCGCCTTCAGCCTCCACCGTCCCCCGAGTACCACCGCACCACCAAGACCCAACCTACCCCATCTCCTTCCGCCAGTTAGAAAGACCTGGCATCCGTACAGCGGCCAGTCAAGCAGCCATCCTTCTGTCTTCCAGGTTTGGGAACAGAAAAACACTTTAACCCAAACCACCCAAAGCCAAAAGCCTGAATGTCGGCATTGCCGGGCTTTTTGGCCTTGGAAATATTGCCTTTCCGTCGGGTGTACACAGATGGGGATTCCGCCACGTCATGGCCCTCGCCTGCCCCCAATACCAGAGACAGCCGGGAGCAGCATTTCTTTTGCCAGAAAAAGCCGTCCCTGCCCTGCCAGACCACGTGTCATCCTAAAAATTTCAACGCGTTGTCTGCATCTGTGTCCGGAAAAAGTCCATCTCACCACCGACGCATGGACTAGTAGGGGGGGGGGAGGAACCACGCCCAAGGGCCGCTTATCTCATGACAGCTCAACAGGGTGAGCTGGGTGCATGCTCTGGGGCTGACGATGGCTCTCAGGCTAACACACACACAACGGGCGAGCGAGAGCGCGCGGCACTGGCAGGGGATGGGGGCAGGGTGCTTCTTTTCCCCGGAAGGTCCTCTGGTGGGCATCAACGTGCCCTTGGGGAGAGACACGAGGCCGTGGTTGAAATTAATCTGCTTGGAGACCGTCCCACAATCAGTCCAAGGGAGCTGTGGAGGCTCTAACAACGAGACCGAGCGCTGGCTGGGTGACAAGAAACCCCTTGTTGCATGGCAAGGTGGTGTGCGATAACGGGCGGAAATCGCTGGCCGCCCTTAAGATCAGATAGGCTGGAGCACATCCCTTGCCTGGCACATGTCATGAACCTTGTCGTCCAGAAATTTCTGAAAAGACTACCCGGGTCTGGACTGCCTGCCGAAGAGCTCGAGGTCTGAGTTCGCACTTCCGCCGTTCGCAACCTGCTTCATCCCGCCCTGGCTGCGTTGCAGCGTCAGCTCGGCCTCCCGTCCAACCGTCTCATTGTTTACGTGGCAACACGCTGGAATTCCACCCTCCACATCTCCAGGCGATTGTGGCAGCAGCGCAATGCCATTACGCAGTACGAAGTGACCACATGGCCTGACAAGCAGCGTTACGACCTCGGGTGTTTGAACCACCCGAGAGTGGAGGCATGGGTGTGGGTGGTGAAAGAGCTCTGCACCATCCTTGCCAGTTTTTGAAGAAGCCACCAAAATGGTCAGTGCGGACAATGCCCTTGTTCAGCATGACATTGTGGTGATCTTAGTTCTGAACGATCGTTGACACTTCTGAAACAACAGGTCCCCGCCAGCGACGGAGGAGGAGACCGGACACAGATGCGACAGGAGCATTTTCTCTCCGTCAAATCCACAAGCCCGACAGTTTCACAATTTCATCGATCTTCATTAGTCAGTGGTTCCGGGTCCAGAGCTAGGTGCACTGGCGCCAATCAGCTCTCAGGTGCATCATCCTCAGCAAGCCCTGCTGTGATGAAGCAGTGCCGAGGCAGTCGGAGAGTGAGGAGGTATTCCTAGAGAGACACGATGTTACCCCTGACGTCCCTAGCCTTGAAAGAGGTTGGCGCGACTTTGAGGAGGAGAGAAGATAGGAAGATCCAGTTTGGCTAGTGCCCCCGACCCTAGAGCTTGGGAAATCAAGGCACCATCTCTCACATGATGCTTGGATGCTCCATTTCCTCCAACATGATCCTCGCATTAAGGCCATCAAAAAGAACAACAGTTTACTGGGTGGCCACCCTCCCTGGATCCCCCGTACAAAACAAAAATCAGCACATTCTTCCACCCACCAAATAGAGATTAAAATGCAGGAAATGGAGACCTTGCTGAAATGATCAACTGGAGACATCTGTTGCGTCTTCTTCACGTTCCCCAAGATGGTCACGGTGGGAACAACATCACGACGTGACAGCAGTAGAGTGCCAATTAGGCGTAGCGGCAGCAGCAGGCAAGGTGGCAAGAATCCAATGGTGACCTCTTGGCAATCTTTGTTTACCACCTCACCAACGCATGCAATCAGGGCACACATCCAACACACAGAGATCAGCTTAAGATCATGGTGCGACTACCTGCGTCTCAACACCGATGTTTTTTCGCAATGTGTTCCGACCCAATAGACTTCTGGGGTATCCAAAATGGACGAAATGCCTGAGCTGGCTCGTCACGCATAGAGGTTTGGCCCTGCCCTAGCAGCCAGGCGTCATATCTGAGCGGACCATCACCACACGCTGTAGGAGTCATTACAGACAAACGCATCCGGGCTTTTCCACAGATAATGTGGATCGTTTGACTTTCATCAAGATGAATCAGGCATGGATCTCTGAATGATGTTGTGGCCCCCAATTGCCGAGGTCACCGAAGATTGCCGTCTACTTCAACATTCCTTTTCAAACATAACATGAGTCCTCCTGTGAAAACTTTTTTTAAATGATCATTTCGATATCTGCAATATTTTATTCTCTTTTCCCCACAGTTCATTTTGATGGTTTTGCTGTGAGGATACTGTAAAAGACCAGCAAGGTTCATGACAACACCCTATTCCATTTACTCACTTTATCTTAAGAAGTTTTCGCATTGTCAGTGGTCTTTGAGTCAGTTTGCAGTGAGATACAGCAATAACATGGTCCTTTGGAACAGAAATGTGACTTCTAGTGGCATTTCTCCCTCACTATTTTTAATAGTGGCTGAGAAGATCATATTTAAATTTTTTGGGGTCATGTTGCTGTGAGATACAGCTATAATTATGGTCCTTTGGAATAGAAATTGCTTCTAAGTGGCAATTTCTCCCTCACAATTTTTAACGTGGCTGTAAGTCATTTATTATAATTTTTTTGGGTCCGCTGTCAGTTGAATGCAGCAATACTACAGATCCTATTTAAAAAAATGTTGTTTCTAACAGACATTTTGTTCTTCACAATTGACCAAAGAGGCTCAAGGGTCATGCTTTGAATTTATTTGGGGCGCATTTTGCTGTGGACATGTCAGCTATACTACAGGTCCTATTCAGAAAAATGGTTGTATCTAACAGACATTTGTTCTTCACAATTGGACCAATGTGTCTCAAGGGTCATGCTTGAATTTTTGGGGGCATTTTGCTTGACATGCAGCTATACTACAGTCCTATTCTAAACAATGTTGTTTCTAACAGACATTTTTCTGCACAATTGGCAAGAGTGGCTCAAGGGTGATGGTAGCTGTCAGAAACAGTAATAGGTAGGACCTGTTAATGGACCAACATAATGCAAAATGACTTGTTTTTGCAAGATCTTTTAACAAAGCAACAATCCCTGTATTTGGAGACAACCATTAAACAAGAAAACAAAGAGAAACAAAGACATGGTGGATTCCATCACTATTTTAAAAATGTGTTTTTCTAGAATTAAATTACTAAAAACCTTGCATGTACAAAATGCTGTTAAAAAATTCCTCTGTATTATACAAGGGAGGTACAGGAAACCTGGACCAGATGTAGGTTATTCAGAGAACATGGAGTATGGAGCACAGACAGAGAACAAAGTACAGAGACCATTTACCCATCCAGCACGTGAGAAAATGAGAAAAAGAATGCCAAGATAAAGGGCACCTGGGTGTAACAGGAGCAATAACCACCAGTATTTCCAAGTGAAGCTCAATTGGTCCACACTCATACGGAGGGGCAAGCGCTACCCCAGGTATATACTGTGTACAGAGGAAGTCTGGAGTTCTCACACTTACGCTTCCGCAACTCTGCTATCAGCACGACAGTGTTTCGTTTGCTGCGTCATCAGGGCATTTAACCTGCGTGTTTAATAGATGACGACGCCAGCCTGGGCTTTCACCGCACCCACTGTAACCCGGCCCTGGGTCATGCTGTGGCCCAGGACAGGTATAGTCAATTTCCAGTGAAAATAAAATGGTGGTTGAAAGACTCCTTTTCCGGCACTTATTTACAAATGTGGGTGGTCCATGCAGTTGGGGGCTCATGCGTGGCCCCCAGGACACGGTATAGTCATGTCCATGAAAAACACACCCCTAAAATGGCTGGTTGACAGACTCCTTTTTCCGGCACTTTTTAAATGTGGGGTCATGCAGGTTTGGGGCTCATGCTGTGGAACCAGGACGGTATCGTACCAAATGTCCTGAAACTAAAATGGTGGTTGAAAGACCCTTTTTCCGCACTTTTTAAATGTGGGGGTCATGCAGGTTTGGCTCATGCTGTGGCCCCAGGACAGGTATATTCAATGTCCATGAAACTAAAATTGTGGTTGAAAGACTCTTTTTCCGGCACTTTTTTAAATGTGGGGGTCATGCGGTTTGGTCTCATGCTGTGGTCCCCTGGACAGGTATAGGTTTCAATGTCCAGTGAAATCAAAAACATGTAGGTTGAAAGACTCCTTTTTCCGGCACTTTTTTAAATGTGGGGGTCTGCAGGTTTGGGGCTCATGCTGCGGCCCAGGACAGGTGGATAGTCAATGTCCATTGAAACTAAAATGTGTTTGAAAGACTCCTTTTTCCGGCACCATTTTAAAATGTGGGGTCATTCAGGTACTGGTGGCTCATGCTGTGGCCCAGGACAGGTATAGTCAATGTCCAGTGAAACTAAAATGGTGGTTGAAAGACGCCCTTTTTTCCCGGCACTTTTAAATGTGGGTCATGCAGGTTTGGGCTATGCTGTGGCGCCAGGAACAGGTATAGTCAATGTCCATGAAACTAAAATGGTGGTTGAAAGACTCCTTTTTCCGGCACTTTTTTAAATGGGGGGTCATGCAGGTTGGGGCTCATGCTGATGGCCCAGGACAGGTATAGTCATGTCCAGTGAAACTAAAAATGGTGGTTGAAAGACTCCTTTTTGCGGCACTTTTTTAAATGTGGGGGTCATGCAGGTTTGGGGCTCATGCTGCGTTCCAGGCAGGGATATTCAAATGTCCCAGTTTCAAGTAACATGATGGTTTCAAATCATACGCCTTCTGGCACTTTTTAATTTGTGGGTGATGCAGGTTTAAGGGTCAGGCTGTGGTAACAAGACAGGGGATAGTAAATGGTCTGTGACTTTTTTCCTGTGACTTTTATAACCTAAGTGTGTTTGCTTAAGATGTAGACGTATCATTTACTGTTTTTGGAATGTTAATTTCAGCTTCTCCAGCCTTGTTGGGTGTAATAATGAAGGTGTTGTTTGCTCTCCATAGACTTTAATGTAATCGCTCATATCGATGCTCACTATCGAAAAACCTTATCGATAGCGGCCGACTATCGACTATCGATCGATCTCGATAGCCAACGCAATCGCTCAACACTACCAACGAGCTTTCTAAGGATGTCAAGGAAAAGATATTGTCCTGCACAACACTGGAATGGGCTACAAATCCATAAGTAAGATGCTGGGTGAGAAGAAGACAACTGTTGATGCAATAGTAAGAAAATTATAAAGAAATACAAAAATGACTGTCAATCGAAATCGCTCTGGGCACCATGCAAAATTTCACCTTGTGGGGTATCCTTGATCATGAGGAAGTTTTGATTTTGTTTAACTTCAGAGTTAGAGCAATTCTTATCTTTTATTATTCTCTTCTCTATCAGCAATCAGCCAAGACCAGGCTGGTGACAAAACTAGACATGGGCGAATTGACTCTAACGAAGTGGAATCGTTTAGAATTTTCATGAAAACTTGGTCGAACGAAGTCGAACTTTGGGGTACTCTCGGGTGAACGAAGTGTGCTTTTGATTGATAAAATGGCTGCGGCACATGCGTTTACATGGGGCAAAGATCCATGAGGAAGAAGGACATAGCCAGCAGACAATGTGCAGATATGAAGAGCCAATCAGAGACGCGGCGGGATTTCTGTGACGGTCACCGCACCTTATATAAGTCCGGGCGCGACGCTGGAGCTCCATTCCGCTCTCACTGTAATGATTAAGGTAAGGTGCTGCCGCGGCTGCTTACTGATAGCTGATGCTAAAGAACTCATTTTTAATACAGGATTTTGGAGGTGTCTCAGCTGTGTCTCAGAGACTGCTTCTCTAATTTCTATTTCTGATTTTGTGGGGTCATTGGATCTGAAGTCACAGTGTGTGTCCATGCAGTCTGCAGAAAAAACCATTTATGCTAACTGCTCACAGCACATTGAAGTGTGGATCTAAGCCTGTTCACTGTTGTATTCATTTTAAAGAAAATAGCGTTTTTACAATACAAATACCTACTTCATTTTTCGCTGCTCAATTCTCTTTGCGCAATTTACATCCAGGGGTCAATTAAGCATTGTTCTGCTGCTGTGGTGACTAAAAGAAACCGTTTCTTTAACTGCCAAAAATCATTTTTCTCCTGTAGCATATTCAAAAGCGAAGGTTAATAAAGTTTTGCTCTTTTTTGGGTTAGCGTAAAAAACACGTATTGAAACACGTCAAAGCTCGAGTTTTTGGTTGCTCAATTCTTTTGCGCAATTTACCCCCAGGGGTTTTAATTAAGCGTTGTTCTGTGCTGTGATGATAAAATAAACCTTTTTTCCCGGAAAAATACATTTTTCCTGTGATAATTCAAACGAAGGTTAATTACAAGTTTTCCTTTTTTGTGTCGTAAAAAAACACGCCAAATTGTAACACGCTACAAAGTCGTATTTTTTTCGTTGCTCAATTATTTTGGCAATTTCATCCAGGGGTTAATTAAAGGGGAAGTGTCATAAAAAATTAAAATTTTTGTTTAACTCCGTTTTTATTTTAAAAACCTTTTTTTAAAAAATTTTTTGGGTTTAAAATTTTATTTTTTAATTTCCATATCATTTCAATTTTTTTTTAATTTTTAAAGTATGCATTTTTCCCTTTTGGGCCCACTAGGCCTTGTTTGCACTGCTTTAACAGGTCAGAGGATACTTTACGCACCCCTTCAGAACATAGGGACTTAAAACTGTTTTCCCCTGAACCAATAGGAAGTTTTTAGTCATGCTGTGTACCTGAAGAATTCACCTTTCGGGAAGGGGGTGAGAGCTGTGACTTTTCCTCTTGTGACTGGTGGATTCTGTGTTTATTTACCTGGTGTCCTCCTTTCAGTTTGACTCTGCTTTGTTAATAATGAACAACTGCTGAAAATCTTTATCTATAGGGCAGGAAGTGTAGCGTTTTTAGGGTTTTGGGCCGAAGTGAAAACTAAGACTTAAAAATTATAAAAAAATATTTAAAGTGATATGGAAAATTAAAAAAAAAAATTTAACCAAAAATTTTAAAAAAGTGTTTAACAAAAAAAAAGTGAGTTAAACAAAAATCATTTTTGTGACACAGTCCCTTTAAACGTTGTTCTGCTGCCTGTGGTTGTTAAATAAACCGTCTTTTCAACCGCCCAAAAATTATATTTTTCCTGTAGCATATATTCACACAACCGACGAAGGTTAATTACAAGTGTTTTTCTCATGTTGTGTAGCCGAGTAAAAAAAACCACGCCATTGTTAACAAACGGCTACAAAGCTATGTAGTGTTTTGGTTGTCAATTTCATTTGCGCAATTTACATCCAGGGGTTTAATTAAGTGTTGTTCTGCTGCTGGTAGTGACTAAAAGAAAAAACGTTTATGTCCACACCAAAAAAATAAATTTTTCACTGTAGAATAATTCACAAACACAGGAAGGTTAATTACAAGTTTTTCTACTTTGTTGTGCTAGGCATAAAAAACACGCCTTTGTAACACGCTAAAAAGGCTCGTAGTTTTGGTTTGCCTCTCATTCTTTTGCACAATTTACAATACAGGGAGTTAATTTAAGCGTTGTTACTGCTGCTGTGGCTGACTAAAATAATCCATTCTCTTTTTCACGAGCAAATTAATACATTTTTCCTGTAGCATTAATGCACAATGGTGAAGGTTAAATTAACAGGCTTTTCCGTTTGTTGTGTAGCATAAAAAACACGCCATGATGTAACACGCTACAATAGCTGCGTAGTTTTTGGTTTTGCTTCGCAATTCTTTTGCGCCAATTTTACATCCAGGGGTTAATTAACGCGTTGTTCTGCTGCTGTGGTGATTGACTAAAGAAAACGTTTATTTCACCGCCAAAAAATAAATTTTTCCTGTAGCATTAATTCACAACGCGAAGGTTAAATAAAGTTTTCCTTTGTTGTGTAGCGGTTAAAAAAACACGCCATACTGTACACCCCGCTACAAAGTCGTCGTTTCCCTCCTCCCCCCGCCCGCCCCCCCCCCCCCCCCCCCCCCCCCCCCCCCCGCCCCCCCCCCCCCCCCCCCCCCCCCCCCCCCCCCCCCCCCCCCCCCCCCCCCCCCCCCCCCCCCCCCCCCCCCCTCTGCTCAATTCATTCCACCCCCTCTGCCACCGCACAATTCAACCACCCTCAACCCCCAACCCCCCTCCCCGGTTCAATCACTACCTCCCCCCCCCCCGTTGGTCGCTTCTTCCGCTGCTGCAGTGACTTAAAAGAAAACGTTTATGTCACCGCCAAAAAATAATTTCTTCCGGTAGCATAATTCACCAATACTCGAAGGTTCATTTGTTGTGTAGCTTAAAAAATAAACACCATTGTCCAAAACGCCTATCAAAGCTCGTAGTTTTTGGTTGCTCAGTCTTTTGTGCAGTTTATAATCCAGGGGTTTTTAAGCGTTGTTCTGATGCTGTGGTGGACCTAAAAGAAAACGTTTATTTCCAAGCCAAAAAAAAGACATTGTTCCTGTAGCATAATTCACAAGCGAAGGTTAATTACAAGTTTTCCTCTTATTGTGAAGCGTAAAATTAACGACATTGTAACAAGCTACAAAGGGGTCCGCATAATTCACAAGCGAAGGTTAATTACAAGTTTTCCTCTTGTTGTGTAGCGTAAAATAAACAACATTGTAACAAGCTACAAAGGGGTCAGCCTCTGCATACCAAGACTGGTTGATCGAGGACAATTGCAGTGAACGTTGAAAACACAAATAGATGATGATGTAGCCAACCGCACTGGGGAGCCGGGAGAGGGCAATGGCTTCATCGTCGTCAGCAGAGAATGAGGGCGTCAGCTTGCGCTGCGTTCAGGCCAGACTCAGCGCGCCAGCAAGTGGGTTGTGTGGCCATGAGGTCAGCAGGGTTGCAGCACCCAAGCCGTGTGAGGTGGCTGACGAGTGGCCACGGGCTAAAAAACACCCCGCTTCGCAGGTTACATGAAAGTATGGCACAGGGGCTCAGCGTATGCGGCAAGCGGCGGTAATAGTCACTCAGTGCGGAGCTCCTGGTTTGGCGGTTTAATAATCCCGATACCTCGGCAGGTGTGGCAGTTCTTTGCTAAGATCGGAGGAGGCGATTATGTAGAATCTGACGATCACTAGGGCAGGAAAGTGAAGCGTGGCCAGGGTGCTAACGTTGGCACCACGGCCCGCGTCAACAACATGCAGCATCAACATCCAGTGGTATGGGAGAAAAGTGGATCTGATGTTGGTGGGGCCATCCTGCTGGAGGCAACAGCTAGAGCAAGCAGCGGCCCAGTGGAACGCATGCCCATTGCAGCCAGGTCAAGGCTCCACCAACCTCTCTGAAGAAGGGAGATGTTTTCTCTTTGACTTCATCTCCCGGTCCAGATGCTCCTGCTCCTCGCTATTTATGGCGCCACAGTGTTCAGCGAGGCGATTGCAAAAGACAACAGTATGGTCCAACCATCCTAAGGTGCAGCACTGACCGTGCTCCTGTCCAAGTTTTGGGTACTGCAGTCCCTCCCTTTCCAAATGGTGGACTCTGCACCTTTTCAGAGAACTAATGGCTTTGTGCCGAGCCGAGATGGAGATTTCCCAAACCCCAAATTTCTTTTCCAAAAAGGCAGTACCAGCATTTTCATAAATATGTAGAACAGAAGGGGGGCCAGTCCTTGAGCTTTTTGGGTTTGTTCCAAGGTGCACGGCAGGCGGACGTCTGGAGCTGTAACTAACGGTCAGGCCAGTACATGTCCTTTACGGCCCACTGGGTAAATTTGTGCTTCCTGCCCAGGCACACCAACAACTTGGACAGGAGACGCCGCTTTCTCCTCCACTTTTGTCAACCTTTGCCCTGCCCAATGTCCGCCCCCTCCCCACCACCACCATCTCAGCCTCCACAAGTACTGCTCCATCATACCACATGGTGGGGCACAGGGTGTACGCAGTTCTACACCTGGCTTGCCTCAGCGAACGAAGTCACACAGGGAGGAAAGCTCCGCTTTCATGCAGCAAAAATCGATGTGTGGCTTTCTCCCGCGCCAACTGCAAACGGAACCATGGTGACGGACAATGGGAGGAACATGGTGTCCGCGCTGCACCGAGGAGGGATGGCCCAAAGGCGCCCTGCATGGCTCATTGTTCAATCTGGTTGTGAAAAAGGTTCCTGAAGTCTTCCACCGATCTTCAGAAGATTCTGAAAATGGCCAGGAAACTTGTGCATGCACTTCATCCATTCCTACAAAGCCAGGAACACCCTCCTCAAAGTACAGCGGCAGAACGGCCTCCCCCAACACACTCTGATATGAAATGTTCCACCCGTTGGAATTCCAGCCTGCACAATGTGGACCGACTGAATGAACAGAGAAAGGCCATTAACGGATTTTTTGATGATCCAGGCGGACGGGAGTACTCCCCTGTGTAACTTTGTTGTCAGCCAGTGGCAGCTCATGCGTGACACCTGCCGTTTGTTGAGGCCATTTCGAGGAGGCCACGTTATTTGTCAGTCGCCAGGACTACGGGATGAATAACGTCATTCCACTGCTTCATGCCCTTTAACAGATGCTGAAAAATCTGTCTGGGCAGGGGACTGGAGACGTGGCGACTACATCTCGCGGCCAACATGAGTCGGTGGGACTGAATTGGAGGAGGAGGAAAAATTGGAGCAGAAGCATTGTCTGGTGAAATGATTTGGGTTTTTCTAACCCCGGTGACAAGAGAGGAGGAGCAGGAGCAGCTGGAGGAGGTAGAAGGAGATGAGGAAGACGAGGCAGATGACCCCAAGCACCGTGGCAGTATACAGGGAGATGGAGGCAGGGAGCCCCTCGGAGTCACTTGTGCAGATGGCCCGCAGCATGCTGATTTGCCTGTGCTAAATGACAGTCCGGCAGAGGGATGACTTCTGGCTCCCACCCTATTGGACCCTCGCTACCGGTCCAAAATTGGAGCTTTTTCCCAGCTATTGAGAGGGAGGACAAACTCAAAATACTATAGGGAAAATCCTCCGTAAGTCAGTTGGCCGCTGCCTATGGTCGGCATCGTCCCTCCTCTGACAGGTCTGACCGGGGGTTCTTTAGCGCTCACACGTAATATGCCGCGGCTGCTGGTGGAAGGTGGGGGGGTAGGAGCAGTACCAGCTCCATCAGCAGCAAACCTAAGTCTGGAGTCACTGAAGACAGCTTCCTTCACCCGCCTAGTGAGAGGGGGAGTCGCCAGCAGACAGCAGCAGGGACCGAGCAGACCCTGAACCAACAGGGGGGTGGCCTACTTGGACAGCACTCTGCCACCCCAGTTAGAAGATCCGCTGGACTACTGGGCAGCCAAACTGGGTGTTGGCCGCCCAAATTGCCGAGTTTGCAGTGGAAAGCTTCCTGGGCCCGCCAGTAGTGTGGCATCAGAGCGGGTGTTCAGTGCGGCGGGGCCATCGTTACCCCAAGGAGAACCCGCTTGTCCACGGGGAAAAGTGGAACGACTGACCTTTTGTCAAGGATGAAACAGGCGTGGATCGGTCCCGGATTTCCACACACCAATGCCTTTGCGTCAACTACATCACCATGAGCTCACCCAACTGAGAATTATCTGGGTTCAAAATCCCCCTCAGCCCACTATTTGATGCCGCCACCCCCCTGATGCCACACATCTGCTGACAGTTTCTCCATCCCGGCCACCAACCAACTTTACCAGGGACTGGTAATTGCCACCCACCCCCACACTCTGTCATTGTCCACTCTTATGACCTCATTCTGCTGCTGCTGTTGCTGGTGCCGTGACATACCACACTGTGGTCATTGTGCCACTTCTGACCCAGCTGTTGCTCCTCCGCCGTCCCTCCACCTCTGCATTGTGCACTCTGTGGGTACTCCAATTTTTTTCCACCTCCAGAATGTATTGTGCCATTTTCTGACCTATGCTGCCGCCTTACCTCCCCACTGTGAAATTTTGCCACTTGTGGCTACTCCATTTTTGCCAAATCCCGAATGTCATTGTGCCACTGTCTGACCCCAGCTCTGCCCCGACCCCCTCCCCCTTTTCATTGTGCCACTCTGTGGCCACTCCGTTTTTTCCACCCCCAGAATGTCATTTT
>JAODAL010020031.1:0-70474 GCA_025379985.1 Phyllomedusa bahiana
GCAGCCCAAAAACGTGTGCTGAAGCAGAGTGCGGAAGCGGGGAAATGTGAGAATCCCGCTTCCTAGTCACAGTCAAGCCCGGGTAGCGCTTGCCCCCCCGTATAGTGCGGACCAATGGCTTCACTTGGAAATATGGTGGTTAACGCTCCTGTTACACCCAGGTGCCCTTTTGCTTGGCATTTTTTTTTATTTTATCAAAGTGCTGGAGGAAATTGTCTCTGTACTTTGTTCTTGTCCCTGCTTTTAAAACTCCATGTCCTTGAATAACCCACATTTGGTCAAGTTTTCCTGTACCTCCCTTGTACAATTCAGGGGAAATTTTTTTTACCAGCTATTTTGTACATGGGAAGTTTTTTAGTAGTTTAATTTTTAGAAAAACAAAATTTTTAAAATGGATGGGAATCCCACCATGTCTTTGTTTTTCTTTTTTTATTGGGATTAAATGGGTTGTCTCAATACAGGGATTGTAGCTATGTTAAAGATCTTGCAAAAAAAAAAGTCATTTGCAATATGTGTTTCCCTTAAAAAGTGTCCTACTATTCCTGTTTCTGACAGCACCATCACCTTGAGCCACCTTCTTTGAGACAAATTGTTGAAAACAAAACAAAGTCATGTTAAAACAAAAACCCTTTTTTAAAAATAGGACCTGTTGTTATAGCTGCATGTCACAGCAAAATGCCCCCAAAAATTCAAAACATGACCATGAGCCCTTTTGACAATTGTGAAGAACAAATGTCTATTAGAAACAACATATTTTAGAATAGGACCTGTAGTATTGCGGCATTTTTAAAGCAAAATGCCCCCAAAAATTCAAAGCATGCCCTTGAGCCACTTTGGTCAATTGTGAAAGAACAAATGTCTGTTAGAAACAACATTTTTTTATAATAGGACCTGTTGTATTGCTGCATTTCAAAGCAGCATGACCCAAAAAAAAATTTTAAAAAAAGGGCTTCTCAGCCAATGTTAAAAATTGTGAGGGAGAAAATGCCACTTAGAAGCCCCATTTCTGTTCCAAGGACCATGATTATTGCTGTATCTCACAGCTACTGACCCCAAAAAATTATAAATATGACTTCTCAGCCACTGTTAAAAATTGTGAGGGAGAAATGCCCCTTAGAAGCCACATTTCTGTTCCCAAAGGACATGATTATTGCTGTATCTCACAGCTACATGACCCCAAAAAATTATATGATTTCAGCCACTATTAAAAATTTGAGGGGAAAAGCCACTTAAAGCACATTTGTTCAAGGACATAATTATGCTGTATCTACAGACTGACTCAAACATTGACAATGCAAAATTCTTAGATAAAGGAGTAAATGGAATACGGTTGTTGTCATGAAACCTTGCTGTCTTTTACAGTCTCCTCACAGCAAAAGAGAATAAAAAAGGAAAAGAGAATAAAAATTGCAGTAAGAAATGATATTTTAAAAAAAGTTTTCAAGAGGACCATTTCTGTTTGAAAGGAATGTGAAGTAGACCGGCAACTAATCGGTGACCTCGGCAATTGGGGGCCACAACATCATCAGAGATCCATGCCTGATCATCTTGATGAAAGTCAAACGATCCACATTATCTGTGGATAAAAGCCGGATGCGTTTGTCTGTAATGACACCTCCAGCTGTGCTGAAGGTCGCTCAGATATGACGCTGGCTGCTGGGCAGGACAACACTCTATGGCGTGACGAGCCAGCTCGGGCCATTCGTCCATTTTGGATACCCAGAAGTCTATTGGGTCCGGAACACATGCAAAACATGGTGTTGAGACGCAGATAGTCGTGCCCATGATCTTAAGCTGATCTTGTGTGTTGGATGTGTGCCCTGCATTGCATGCGTTGGTGAGGTGGTAAATATAAGATTGCCAGAGGTCACCATTAGGCTTCCGCCACCTGCCTGCTGCTGCCGCTACGCCACTTGGCACTCTACTGCTGTCACGTCGCTGATGTTGTTCCACCGTGACATTTGGGGAACGTGAAGCAGACGCAACAGATGTCTCCAGTTGATCAATCAGCAAGGTCTCCATTTCCTGCATTTTACTCTCTATTTGGGGTGGGTGGAAGGAAAGTGCTGAGTTTTGTTTTGTACGGGGATCCAGGAGGGTGGCCACCCAGTAACTGTTGTTCATTTTGATGGCCTTAATGGCGAGGATCATGTTGGAGGAAATGGAGCACAAGCATATGTGAGAGATGGAGCTTGATTTCCCAAGCCTCTGGGTGAGGGGCACTAGCAAAATGATCTTCTCATCTTCCTCCTCCGCCTCCCAAAATTTGCGCCAACCTTTTCCAAGGCAGGGAGTCGGGAACATCGGGGTCTAGGAATTTCCTCCTCCTCCTCCTCCGCTGCCTCCGGACAGCTTCAACACAGCCCTGACTTGCCTGAGATGTGCCCCTGGACTATGCGCCCCTTAATATTACCCCAACCCACTTTTTTTTGATGCCGAGAAATTTAAAAATGCCCGGGCTTGTGGATTTGACGAGGAAGGCTCCGGTTCCGCATTGTGTCCGTTCCCTCCGGCGGGCGGGACCGGGGGGCAAGAGCCGGGGGAAAAAGATCACCCAATGTCAGCTCGGGCTTTCCCCCGACCATTTTGGTGGTTTCTTAAAATGGCAAGGATGTTGCAGAGTTTTTCCCGGCCTCCATCTGGGGGAAAACGCAGATTTCCCCGTTTCGCAACCCCTTGCCTGGCCAAGGTTCTTGTCACCCCGCCCGCCCTCGGCTGTTGCTTAAGCCGTCCACAGTCCCTGACCTGTGTGTGGACGGTCTCCAAGGGGGATTATTTTAACACGGCCTGGGGTCTCTGGGCACGTGATCCACCAGAGGACCTTGGGGGAAAAATCCCTTGGGTTTTGAAGAGCGTGCGCCGACTGAGAGCCCCGTCCCCCCAGAGACATCCACCCAGCACCCAAAAAGTGTCACGAGATTAGCGGCCTTGGGTCTTATAGTCCATGTGTCGGTGGTGGATGGGGGCTTTTCCCGGGCACAGATGCAGACAAACCCCTTGAAATTTTAGAGACACTGGCGGCCGGGCAGGGGCGGCTTTTTGGCAAAGAAATGCCCGCTCGGCATTCTGGTTTTTTGGGGGCAGGCGAGGGCCATGACGTGGCGGAAACCATATCGGAACCCACTGTGTCCACCCAGACGGAAAGGCAACATTTCCCAAGCCAACCAGCCTGGAATGCCGAACATTCAGGCTTTTGGCTTTGGGAGGTTTGGGTTTAAGTTTTTCTTCTGCTCCAAACCTGGAAGACAGACGGCTGGCTGCTAGACTGGTCGCTGTACGCGGCGTGCAGGTCGTCAAAATGGCGGAAGGAGAAGGGGGAGGGATGGGTCTTGGAGGTGCTGGTTGGAAACTCGGGCGACGGTGGAGGACATGAAGCGGAGGCTGATCTGATCATGACCTTGAGAGAACATGGGCAGTGAGGAACGCTGGTGGTGGCGGAGGAGGCGGGGATGCGGAGACAGAGGTGTGACAATGGTTGGAGGCCGGCGGCGGTCTGGCCTTTTTTTGGCAAGTGTTCCCTCCATTTCAACTCATGCATTGCCTGCATGTGGACTAGACATGTTGGTGGTGGTTAACACTTAAGGTTCTTGCCTCTACTTATGCGGTTTACCGGCAAAGGCGGCATATGACATCGCTGGGTGAATCAGAGGCTTGGTCAAAGAGAGCCCAGGCTTGAGAGGTCCTGACCTTTTTGACGGCGATAATGCGAGGTGCGGGCGTTTGCGCGACGTGGCTGGCGGACTCATATCAGCGGACTTCTGCGACCGCCCTCTCCCTTTTTGTGGCGGGACCCGTTTTCACACTACTCCATCGTCTTCCTCCTCGTCACTGATGAAGCGCTCGCAAGCAAATCTGCGGAAAAGAACCAGATGGATCTGCAAATGTCGTCGTCAATCATCATCCTTCATCAAGCACAGGTGACTTGGTCGTCCTGACTTTCTGCATCCAGAGCTGGGTTACAAGCAAGGGGCACTGCAAGGCGTTGCCGACCCGCCCGGGATTTTTGGCCGATTGCACCGGCTTCCTTCACCTCCTTGATCGGCATCAGTAAATGGGCGTCAGGAGCAGCTAAATCATCCTCTTGATCTTTTAATCAGCCTTCTGACCCCAACCGAATTTTGTCATCAAAGAGGTCCGCAGACAATGGATTATCCTACGGTGGTGGGTACAACGAGTTGACATTTGGGCGGCTTCACTGTGGACGGATGCTGATGAAGCTGATGACGACATTTTTGGCCGTGATGCGAGGACGAGGAGGTAGATGTAGATGCAGGTTTGCAATTAACCACTGAAGGACAGATGGCGCGATGTTCGATACTTAGATTCAACAGGGCCATGACCCAGCGATGACAGGCCTGACGGTCTGCTAACTGTCGGATACGTGGCATGGGTGTTGTCGCAAGACTGGAAGGAGCAGCCTTCTCTCGGTACGCTCTACCTCCATGTGCATAACCCCCCTCTTTGCTCGCTTCCACCTGCATTTGCTCTCTTGTTCAGAAATATAAAATAATTTGAGAATGGTATGGAATAGTTTTGGAAAAGTCTTTATTAAAGACTGTAAAATCACAGCATATTTTTTTTTTTTCTCAAATCCCTCTAATCAAAGCCAAATTGTGGATTCAAATTATAATGCAAAGGGTGTCTATTCAATCAAATCTGGACTGGGCAAAGTCAAAAAACCGTATCTGTTATGTTTTGGTATAATAACACGTTTTTTTTGCACCTTTCAATTCACCTGTGGTGAATATAGATTGCTGTTTTATGATTTACGATGGATGCTCGCCGTCAATGAACAATGTGGGTGTGCAAAGTCAAAAAAAACACGTAACTGTTATGTTTTGGTATATTAACGGTATTTTTTGCACCTTTCAATTCACTGTGGGAATATAGAATTGTCTGTTTTAAGATTTAATGTGAATGCTGGTCAATGAACAATGCTTGGTGTGCAAAAGTCAAAAAAACACGTAATTGTTATTTTTTTGTTTGATACACGTTTTTTTTGCCCCTTTTCAATTCCCCTGTGGTAAATATAGAATTGCTTTTTTAAGATTTCTGGATGCTGCGTAAAATGAACAATGTTTGGTGCGCAAAGAAAAAAAACACGAACTGTTAGTTTTCGTATGATACACGGTATTTTTGGCAAAAAAAACAACTGTGTGATACAAGATTGCGGGGATTGAAATTTAACTGAAAGGTGGATATATCAAACAGTCACGGGTGAATGGGAAAAAATTAAAATAACAATATCTAAATGTATATGAAATAAAAGTGGTTTTTTTCACCTAAAAAGAGCCTGCATTTTACTAAAAAATGATGTGTATCAATAACACTCCCCCGGCCACTTATTTGGTACACCTGTAGTAACGGGTTGGACCCCCTTTTGCCTTCAGAACGCCCCCTTTTTTTGTGGCATAGATTCCAAAGGTTTGCAATGATGCTCAAATTTGGGACCAAGGGGCCCAAAGAGTGCCCAAAAAAATATTCCCCAACCATGCACCACCCCCCACCGCCCGAACTGTTGATCAAGGCAGGTGGGTCCATGCTTTCATGTTGTTATGCCAAAAATTTGACCCTAACCCTCCGATGTCGCAGCAGAAATCGAGACTCATCAAACCCGGCAACTTTTTTCCCAATCTTTACTGTCCAATTTCGATGAGCTTGTGCAAATTGGAGCCTCAGTTTCCGTTTTTAGCTGAAAGGGGTGGACCCGGTGTGGTCTTCTGCTGCGTAGCCCATCTGCCTCAAATTGCCGTACTGTGGGGTACAGAGGGCTCTTCTGCCTACCTTGGTTGTAAGGGGGCATTTGAGTACTGTTTCCTTTCTATCACTGAACCATCTGCCCATTCTTTTTGACCTTGGGATCAACAAGGCATTTTCGCCCACAGGGCGCCCTCACTGGTGTTTTTTTCTTTTTCGGGCCATTTCTGAAACCTAGAGAGGTTGGCGTGAAAAACCCAGGAGATCAGCAGTTTCTGAAATACTCAACCACCCCTTTTGGCACCAACAAACCCGCCCCGTTCAAAAGGCACTCTGTCTACATCCCAAATGCATGAGTTTGCCGCCCTGTGATTGGCTGATTAGAAATTAAGTGTTAACGAGCAGTTGGACAGGTGTACCTAATAAAGTGGCCGGTGAGTGTAAGTTCAGGCTGCCCAATATCCAGGAAATATTTCAATAGCAAACTGTTAATAATAAAGATATTCCACTACAATGTCTACACTAAGTCTTGGTGAACTTTATCCAGTGTTCTTTATAGATAGAGCTTGTCTGTGTTTAAACCCCCGGGGCCCCCCCCTCCTCTCCCCCCCCGGGTTTGTAAAAATTTACGGGCGGAGAGGGCCCCCCTTTTAAAAAATTCCTCTCCTAACTACATAAAAACTTAAAAACTCTAATCAAAAAATTTGGGAAGGTTTTAAAAGCTAATAAAAGGGGTTTTTCTCTGTGCAAAAAATAGACTAATTTCGTTTAAGCTTTTTTTGGCCACAGGCAAGCGCAGGTCCTATCCCAATGAACGCGGAGAGAAAAACCTGAGGCGAAACAGGAAAGGGCTTTTTCTATGAAAAACGGGGTCATGTGTTTTTTCCCAGCCAATCGCAACCATACAAAACCCATCTTTGACGTCGAAACACACACTTCCCCCCTGCTCTTTTTCTGTAATCTGATTTGCTGGCCGCCAAAAACAAAAAAGGGCGCCGAAAAAGGCCGATTTTAAATTTAGTTTAAGCTCAGTTTTTAAAACCCCAAAATTTAAAACGCATGATCGGGAAAATTTCCGATCACCAAAAAAAAACCTTCCCCGATTTCAACTTTGTCGATAAAAAATCGCTCAACACACGGGGGAGTACCCCCTGTCTGCCGGGAAAATCAAAAAATCGTTAAGGGGCCTTTCTCTTTTTCATACAGTCGGCCCCAACATTCAGGGGGAAATTCCAACGGGGGGAAAAAACCCGCAAATCAGATTTGGTTGGGGGGGGGCCGGGTTCTGCCCCCAGCAACCGGGGGAGGGTGTTCCTAGCTTTGTGGGAAAAGGTTTAATTTCATGCACAGTTTTGCGGGCCATTTTCAGAATCTTCGAAGACGGTGGAAGATTTTTCAGAACCTTTTCAAAACCCAGATTAAAAACCGGGCGCCAGCAGGGCGCAGGGAAACCCATCCCCCCCCGGGTTTCCGCGCGGACACCATTTATACTCCCCCATTGTCCGTCACCAGGTTCCGATTTCATTGGGCAGAAAGCCACACACCCGAACCCCTTGCTGCATAAACGCGGAGAAAAAAATTTTCCCCCCCTTTGGGGTGTTTTTCGTTCGCCGAGGCAAGCCATTTGAAAACCCCGGGCGTGAAAAAACCCGCGGGTCCCCAACACTTTGGTGGTATAAATGGGCATTCCCTTGTGGATCCCCGGGGAATGGGGGGTGGGGGAAAGGAGGGGGAGGCGGACATTGGCCAGGACCCAGTTTTACAACGGGAGGAGAAAGTTTTGCGTCCCCCTTTTCCCCAAGTTTTTTGGGTGGGCCTGGGCGGGGAAGCACTTTTCACCCAGTGGTCCGAAAAAGGCCCATTACGGGCCCTGCCCCCGAAAGTTACAGCTCCAACTTCCCGCGCTGCCGTGCCCCCTTGGAACAAACCGATAAGCTAAAGGGACGGCCCAAACCTTCTGTTCTACATTTTAAATGAAGTGCTGGTACTTCCATTTTTGGAAAATAAATTAGGGGTTTGGGAACCCCTCCATCCCCCGCCTCGGCACAACCATTAGTTCTCAGAACGGGGGCACCATTTCCACCTTTTTTGGAAAGGGGAGGGACTGCATTTACCAACAACTTGGACAGGAGAAACAGCCCCACTTCGCCCCTTAGGAGGGTTTTGGACGCAAAAGTTGCCTATTTGCAATCGCCTCGCTGAATAAACGTTTGGAAACCAGATAGCGGGAGCAGGAGCATCTCGCCCGGGGAAAAAAAAGGCAAAGAAAAAAAGCCCCCCGCGGGTGCTGCTGCTCCCTTTTTGTTTGGGGCGGCAGGATGGATCACCAAAACTGAGCCGTTTCTCCCAGGCCCCCGGGATGGTGACGCTGCATTTGTTAACGCAGGGCCGGGGGTGCCAAACTTTTGGGCTTCCTGGCCACGCTTCATTTTCCTCTTACAAAATTCTACATAATCCAAATTCGGTTTAGGGAACCGGAGGGGACAGAGGGGGGGTTTGAAGACGGGTGGGGGCCCCCTGCCCCGGGCTCCCGGGCCAAAAAAAAAAACCTAAAAGCTGTTTTTTGAACGTTCCCCCCCAGCCTCGGCTGGGGTTTCAATGCCCATCTGGGAGGAAGGGGATGACCTAGTAAACCCAAATCAAAAACCCATGATTGCTAGCACACAGGGCCCCGCTAGATAACAGCGGCAGTTTTTGGCCTCACTTTTGCCCCCCTGCTGCGACTCCCCTTTTGTTGTGTTTGCAACCTGGGCCTGGAATTTTTTGTCCCTTTCCCCACTCGCAGGTAAAAAAGGCCTGCCCCCCCTCTCTGCCCTGCATACTTTTTTTTAAAAAAATTTGTACAGACATTTGTTTAAATGAAAAATATTTTGTATATGTAAATACAAAAACCCCCTGTATTTGACCCCCAAATGAACCCACTAAAACCCTTGGGTAACCCTTGGATATAAATTGCGCTCCACAAATGGGAAAGGAAAAATTTTTGACTTTTTATGTGCCTTTTAAAAACTCTGTGAAATTTTACTGAATTAAAAGCACAAACAGGCTTAAAAAAAACCTTCCGGGGGAAATGAATTATCTACAGAATTTATTCGGGTGGCGGTGAAAAACAAATTTTCTTTTACTGAGTAAAACTGCAGAAAAATACTTATTAACCCCCCGGGGATTAAATTGCGCAAAAAAATGAGAAACCAAAAACCCAAACCCCCCCGTTTTGTAGCGTTTTAAAAATGGGTTTTTTTTAAACAAAAGGAAAATTTGAAATTTAAAAACCTTCGCTTTGAATTTTTCAACAGGAAAAAATGTAATTTTTAGGGGGTGAAAAAAACATTTTTTTTATCCCCAAACACCCACAGAAAAACGTTTAAATTTAACCCCTGGATGAAAATTTGGGCCCCAAAAGAATTGACAACCCAAAAAAAACCAAAACGAGCTTTGTAGCGTGAAAAAATGGCGTGTTTTTTACGCTACACAACAAAAGGGAAAACTACTAAAAAAACCTTCCTTTTTGAATTGGGGGGCCTTACAGGAAAAATGTTTTTTTTTGGCGGTGAAATAAACGTTTTCCTTTAGCACCACAGCAGCAGAAAAACCCTTTAAAATTAACCCCGGATGTAAATTCGCAAAAGAATTGAGCAAAAAAAAACCCCCCGAGCTTTTGTAGCGTGTTACAAGGCGTGTTTTTTTTTAACGCTAAAACACAAGAGAAAAATTTTAAATTTAAAACCTTCGTTTTAAAATTTAATGGAAAAAGGAAAAATTTCTTTTTTGGGTTTGAAATAAACTTTTCCCTTTAGTCCCCACAGCAACGGGAAAAACCCCGCAAAATTTAAACCCCCTTTGGATGAAAATTTGAGCAAAGAAGAGAAACCCAAAAACCCAAGGGAGCTTTGTAGCTTTTTTAAAAATGGCGTGTTTTCTACGCTACACAAAAAAGATTAAAACTTGAAATTAACCCGCTTGGGTTAAATTTAAATGCTACGGGAAAAAATTTTATTTTTTGGCAGTGAAATAAACGTTTTTTTAGCCCCTCCACAGAGCAAAAAACCCGTTTAAATTAACCCCTGGTTTGAAAATTCCCCAAAAAAATTGAGAAAACCAAAAAAACAAACGAGCTTTGTACGTGTTACAAGGGCGTGTTTTTTTCAAAACGCTAAAACAACAAAAGGTAAAACTTGAAATTTAAAACCTTCGTTTGTAAAATTTGCACAGGAAAAAATGTTTTTTTTTTGGGGGGTAAATAAACTTTTTCTTTTAGTAAACCACAGAAACAGGAAAAAACGCTTAAAAACCCCGGGTTTAAAATTGAGCAAAAAAATTTGAGAAACCCAAGAACTAACCGAGCTTTGTAGGGGTTTTTTACAAGGGCGTGTTTTTCTAACGCTACACAACAAAGAAAAACTTGTAATTAACCTTCGTTTGTGGAATTATGCTACAGGAAAAATTTTTTTTTGGGGGTTAAAATGAACGTTTTTTTTTAGTAAACCACAGCAGCAGAACAACGCAAAATTTTAACCCCGGGAAGTAAATTCCCGCAAAAAAAATTGAGAAAAAACCCAAAAAAACTAGGGTTTTGGGTAGCGTGTTACAATGGGGGGTTTTTTTAACGCTCCCACAAAAAGATAAAACTTGAAATTAACCCCCCGCTTGTAAATTTAAAGCTACGGGAAAAATGTCTTTTTTTGCGGGAAATGAACGTTTTTTTTTAAAGTCACCACAGCACAAACAAACCAAAATTTTTAACCCCCGGGATGTAAATTGCGCAAAAAAAATTTTGAGCACCAACAATAAAAGTGGTATTTGTATTGAAAAAAAAGCCTTTTTCTTTAAATAATACAAGTAAAAACTTAGATCCCCCTTTGGATATTAATGTGCTGTGAGCAGATAGCATTAAAATTATATGCACCCTGCACGAACACACAGGGGGACTTCGACCAATACCCCCAAAATCAGAAAAAACCTTTAAGAAAGCTTTCCTAAAAACAAGCTGAAAAACCCCCCAAAAAAAAAACGCTGTAAAAAAATGATTTCTTTAGCATAAACAATCATAAGCAACCCCCGGCAGCACCTTCCTAATCAGTAAAAGTGAAAAGGGGTATGAGCTCCCAGTGTCGCGCCCGGACTTATAAAAGGGGCGGGTGACGTCACAGAATCCCCCCGGGTTTTCTCTAAATTGGGGCTCATCTCTCCCAAAAGTCTTTCGGGCTATCCCCTTTCTTCCTCCCAGAGTTCTTTGCCCCCATGAAACGCCAGGGCTCGCAGCCATTTATCAATCAAAAGCATACTTCTTTTCACACCGAAGAACCCCAAACCGACTTCGTTTTTAGAAAACCCAAGTTTTCCTGAAATTCTAAAAGAAAATTTCCCCTTCGTTAGAATCAATTCCCCCTCCTAATGACAAAAATAAAAAAGCCCAAATTTTACAAATCCATTTCTATCGTGTAAACGTAGCAAAACATAAAAAAAAAACTTTATAAAATCATATAATTACAATTGTACCAACCCAAATAGTAAAGTTATCCTGCATTATACTGCCCCGCAAAAAACGTAACCCAAAAGAAACCCAAAAAGCAATGGCTGAACTGCAGATTTTTTTTATTATTTTCATGGCCCTAAGTTAAAAAAGAAAACTGTGATACACTTGTAAAACCCAAATTTAAAAACAAACCCCAGGGGAGATACCCAGGGATTTGAATTCTAAGGGAAAGGGGTGAATTTTTGGAAGATTTTTATCCTGTTTTTTGTACTTTGGGGGCTTTGCAAATTACAAAAATTTTTACCCACCAAAATCTGCGTTTTCCCAAAAACCAAATAAATGCTCCCCCCCCCTTGTATGGCCCCCCCTTATGAGCCCAAACAGAAGTTTACAAACCCCCAAATTTTAAAGGGACTGCCGAACTTGGGAAAAAATATTTTTAAAAAAGGGTGGCTTTTTTTCCCGGGTTTCTTTTAAAAATTAAAATATTTTCAGTTTTAAAAACTTTCCCGATTATTGGAAAAAAAAAAAATTTGTTATTTTCAAAAGCCCTTTTTTTAAAGAAAAGTGGCTAACATCGGGGGGATCAAAATATCCCCTTCAAAACCCCCGGATATATTCCTTAAAGGGTTTTATTTTTCAAAAATTTGGTCGTTTTAAGGGGGCATTAAATTTTGTTTTAAACACCATTTCATTTTCTGCCCAAAACCTGGGAAAGGTTCCTAAAATATATTCTAATGAAAATGAACTCCCCCAAAAACCCTTTGATGGGCCCCGCTACCTGAGGGTTGTGGTTTAGCCAAAAAGGCACTAGGCCACAAAGGGATATTACTAAAAATGGGAGAAACTGAGGAATTGCATTTCCCCTTTTATCAACTACTGAGTTCCATCAATTTAAAATGAAAAACTGCAAGAATTTTTGACAGTTTTAAAAAGTCACCTTTTCTTTGCTTTAATTTCTGTGAAACACCTAAAGGGTTAACAAACCTTTTTAAAGGGTTGGGTTTTTAATACCTTGAGGGGGGAAAAAAGATTTTAGATGGAGTCATTTTTGGGAAAAAACTAAAAATAAGGGGCCCCCTTTTAAAAACCACAACAAAAACTGGGCAGGCCTTAAAAAATCACTGTTTTCAAATTTTCCCTTTAAAAATTAAAAATTTTCTTTCAAAAATTTAAAGCCCCCAAAAGTTTTTAAAAATGAATTGTTTAAAAAAATTATACCAAAATAAAAAAAACTTTTAATTGTTTAATTTTTTACTAATTTGTTTTGGGGGTTTACTGTTTTAAAAACGGAAAAAAAATTTTTAAACTTCCAAAAAAATTTCAAAATTTTTTTAAAATTTTTTTACAATATTTTTAATATTTTTCCCCAAAAAAAACAAGGGTTGTTTTTGACAAAAAATAATTTCTTTTCTTTAAAAAAGGGGTTAAATTTTCAACAAAGGCTTTGGCAATATGAGCTTTTTTCTCTTTTCCCCTTAAACAGCTTTTAGGGCCCGTAAAAAGGGATTTCTTTCCTCCGGGGAGGGGTTTCTTCCCCTCACTGAAAATCTGGGGACCCTCACATTTTGTGTGACATGGAAGGGGGATTATTCACACCCTGCAGCCCCCCTGCAGGGGGAAGTTTTTCATGCCCCGGGAAAACAGTCAACTTTCCCCCCCTCCCTGTCCCTTTCTCCCCCTGATCAACATCATAATTCGTGTAGCAGTGGAAAAAAGATGATGTCACCCAAACTGCAGACCCCTGCAATGGTTTATTCTCATGCCTGAAGAGCGGTCCTTGTAATCAGAAAAAAATGCCAAAGGTGTAAACAGTTTTTACATACCCCCCCTTGGGTATTAAAAAAAAGGGGACATCTTGTTTAAAAGTGTCTGGTAGTGGGGTATTATGCTTTTTAAATTTGGAGGGGGAAAAGCCGTGTGTTTTCCCATGTGTGTTTTTTTGGGGGGGGGAAGCAGAGTGTAGTAAATTTTATGTGGGTTACATTGGGGGGAGGAAACAGAGGGGTAAATTCCCATTTTGATTTTTAAAAAAAAAACCAGCCCCACCCACTTCAATGACAATACCAAGGGAAACCCCAGGGATGGGGAAAAACAAAAAAACAGGGACAAAGGAAAGTTGATCCAGCGATACATAGGATGAAAATTAAAATAATCTCTTTATCTCTCTGTGATTCCATTAAAAACATAGATTGAAAGGAAGAGAAGGGCACAAGGTGAAAAAAATATGCATAAATATGCTGACGCGTTTCGGGATGTTATCCCTTAATCATAGTACTGCTCCTCCCACCCGTACAACACACATAGCTTAATGATTAAGGGATAACATTGCGAAACGCGTCAGCATATCTAAGCATATTTTTTTCACCTTATGCCCTTCTCTGCCTTCCATCTATGTTTTTAATGGAATCACAATAAATAGATTCTTTTCATTTTCATCCTATCGATCACTGGATCAACTTTCCTTTGTGCTGTATTTGTTTATTTCCATGCACCTGGAGGATCCCTGCGGTCAATGTCATTGAAGTGGTGAGGTGGCTTTCTGTTTTTCATCACACATAGAATACACTCTGCTCCTCACACCCATGTAACACACATAGAATACTACACTCTGCTTCCCCCACCCATAAAACACACATAGAAAACACACTGCTCTCCCCACCAATATAACAAGCATAATACACACTATTATCCCTGCGGTCAATGTCATTTAATTGGTGAGCTGGCTTTCTGTTTTTCATCACACATAGAATACACTGCTCCTCCCACCCATATAACACACATAGAATACCCTCTGCTCCTCCCACCCATATAACACATATAGAATACACTCTGCTCCTCCATCCATATAACACACATATAACACACTCTGCTTCACCCACCGATATAACACACATATAATACACTCTTCTCCCCCTAACCCATATAACACACATAGAATACCCACCCATATAACACACATAGAATACACTCTGCTCTACCCATCCATATAACACACATAGAATACAGCACAAAGGAAAGTTGATCCAGTGATCGATAGGATGAAAATTTAAATAATCTCTTTATTGTGATTCCATTAAAAACATAGATGGAAAGGCAGAGAATGGCACAAGGTGAAAAAAAATTAGCGTAAATATGCTGACGCATTTTCAGGATGTCATCACGTGACCATAATGTTATAAGGATGGGGGGAGCAAAGTGTACTATATGTGTGTTATATGGGTGGGGGGAGTGAACCTAGCATTGCAGTTTGAAACTGCTCAAGAGGGAGTAAGCACAGAGTATGCAGGCAGTCAATCACAGCACAAGGGGTGTGTCCCTTCCAGGGGGTTGCACTAAATATCAGTCAGCCAATCACAACAAAGAGGGCGTGGCCCGTCCTCAGGCTGCAGTTCTAGGTGTAGAACACACAGATTAGCTCATAGCTGCTATACTAAATGATTTAGGTAATGCAAACCAATTGCAAAAGTGCTTATTTTTACTGTCCCCATCATTACAGATATAATCTTTGTAGCAAGAAAACCCCTTTAAAGTATAATGTGACATGGTGAAACAGTGTCAAGATCATATTAATAGGTAAAACCATAAAAAAAATATTCCCAGATTAAATGACACATGTCAGATTTGAAAAAAGAACTTGATTCTTAAGTCCAAAACAGACTTAGACCTTAATGGGTTAATAATAAATGGTGAAAATGTTTATTATTTCATTTGTAAGCTTCCCACATCAATTTTACTTTGTAATAAAACCCGTGTATACTGTATTTTACATTCAAATAAGAGGCCATAGCACAAAGAGATGGATTTTATCTGTTGATAGAAATTAATGTAACATCATGCATAATTTACCTTCTGCTTCTTAGTTTGTGTTGTAAGTAGAGATGGGCGAATTGATTCTAACAAAGTGGACTTCGTTTAGAATTTTAGGAAAACTTAGATTCTGCGTGAAATAGAAGTTTGGGGTAATTTGTGGGAACGAAGTGTGTTTTACATTGCTAAAATGGCCGCAAGCACATGGCGTGACATGGGGGTTGTGCCCTGACATAAGTGGCTGCTGCAGCAGCAGAGATCTCACACAAAGGAAATAGCTTTTAACAGCGATTTGGGCCGGGGCGGGGGGGGGGTTGTCACTGCTTATATCAGAGACTGCTCCTCTTCCCTTATCATTTTGATTTAGTTTGTGGGGTATTGTTATTCAAGTCCAGGTTGGGTCTAGTTCTGCCCCATATACATTTTAATTCCATCTGGTCATTTCTGGAGCGCAATTTATATTCAAGGGTTAATTAAGCGTGTTTGTGCTTTTATATTCAGTAAAATATACGGTGTTTTTAAACTGCAAAGATGAGTACATTTTTCCTGTTGATTTCTGAAGCGCAATTTATATTCAATGGTTAATTAGGTGTGTTTGTGCTTTTATATTCAGTAAAATATACGGTGTTTTTAAACGCCAAAGACGAGGAAAATTTTCCTGTGGATTTCTGGAGAGCAATTTATATTCAAGGGTTAATTAAGCGTGTTTGTGCTTTTATATTTAGTAAAATATACAGTGTTTTTAAACGTCAAAGACGAGTAAATTTTTCCTTTTGATTTCTGGAGCGCAATTTATATTCAACGTTTAATTAAGCGTGTTTGTGCTTTTATATTCGGTAAAATACACAGTGTTTTTAAACACCACATACGGGTACATTTTTCCTGGTCATTTCTGGAGCACAATTTATATCCCCGTGTGAATTTAGCGTGTTTGTGCTTTTATATTCAGTAAAATACAAGTTTTTTTTCTATACCACAGACGAGTAAATTCTTTCCGGTCATTTCTGGAGCGCATTTTATATCCAAGGGTTACCCAAGCCTGTTAGTGGGTTCATTTGGAATCATATACAGATATCTTCATTAAACAGAGTCTGTGAATTTTTGAACAAACAGTATTTCAGACAGGCTTATCACATGCGAGTGGCAGTGGTACAAACATTCCTGGAGCAGGCACAGGTCGCATCACAGTAAGGGGACGTTGCAGCGGGGTCACTCGGTGAGGCCAGAACTGTCGGTGTCATGTAGCAGCCGTGTGTTGATCAGCAATCCAAAGGTTCTTGATTGGTTGAGTAGGTCATCAACTTCATCCCAGATGACATCTTACAATCCTAGCCAACAGTAGGTGGGTTCGTCAGCTACAACTCTTAGTTGGCATGGCCCGGGAACAGGTCAGCGCCCCTCACCTGTCCTCAACCGGCCTCTGTCCCGTTCGTGTCCCTCAGCCAGAAAACAAGTATGTGGTCTGGGCTCAGCACCACTATACAGCGAGGATGAGATTTTGAGGACAGTCAGCAGCTACTTGGCAACGAAGATGTGGGGCAGACATCCCCTGCTTCTTGCAGTGTTGATGTGTAGAGTGGCATGGGAGGTTTTTTTGGCGACCGGTCAGCCTCTGCATACCAAGACCATTGAGGAGGACAGCAGTGACGATCAAACACTCATGAAGTATAAACTTGGTGGTTTGAATCCAATTTCTGCGTTACACCAGTTTGTTCAAATGCAGCGTATGGAACTTAAACTGAAGGAGACCATAACTACAGGGAATGTTTAAGGTGCTTGTTTTGCATTCTGTGTCATTGTTGATGGAATTCAGTACAAAACTGGAATGGGTCAGAACAAAAAAGAAGCAAAAGAAAATGCTGCACAACTGGCCCTGGATGAACTTCTTCAGTAGGAAGAATGTGAATCGTATGTCCAACTTACAGAAACTAAAAACACAAGTCTTTCTGGAGGCCCTCCCCTGTTACCGGTGGAACAAATTACATCCACACAGGTTTCAAGTGGTTTAAGAAAGCAAGTTGATAAACGTTCATTTGTTCAGGAACAGATAACACAGGTGAGAAAGGAAAAGTTTGCTGAACTTGTATCTAGGTGTCCAGATTTTGAAAGCAGTGGAAATTCTTTAGCTGCATTTGTAATGGAAAAGGCTCCTCACACAACCGCCTCCAAGACTATAAAATAAATAAAATAACAATAATAATCTTCAGATCCTACAGAGAAAACGTTTCCTTCAGCCTCGTCTGTCATATCAGTGTACCGTACCTCTTTCCTCCATCTCTTGACCACGCTATTGCCATCGCTTGCGGTGGTCCAGTGGATCCACTACCGCTATCTGTGACAACATGAAGCAGTGGAATGACGTTATTCATCCTGTAGTCCTGGAGACTGACAAATAATGTGTCCGCATGAAAGGGCCTGAGCAAACAACAGGTGTCACGCATGAGCTGCCACTGGCCGACATTAAAATTACACAGGGGTGTACTCCTGTCCGCTTGGATCATCAATAAATCATTAATTTTCTTTCTCTGTTCATAGAGTCGTTCCAACATATGGAGGCTGGAATTACAACATTTGGAAATGTCACATATCAGCCTATGTTGGGGGAGGCTGGTCTGCCGCTGCAGCTTAAGGAGGGTGTGATTGGTGGTGTATGAATGGCTTAAGTGCATGCAAAGTTTCCTGGCCATTTTTAGAATGTCTTGCAGATGGGTGTAAGACTTGAACAACCAGATTGAACATGTATGCCATGCAGAGAGCATGACTCAGCCCTTCTCCTAAGCAGCGCGGACACCATGTTTTTTCCGTCGTCTGTCACAATGGTTCCAATTTTCAGTTGTCGTGGAGAAAGCCACAAATCAAAGTCATCTTGCATGACCTGGAGCATTTCCTCCGTGTGTGACTTCGTTCACCCAGGGAAATACTCCTGTCCATTTGGATCATCAAAAATCGTTAATGGCCTTTCTCTGTTCATCAATTTCCCCCTGTTCATACATTTCCCCCTGTTAATACATTTATTGCTGTTCATCAATTTCCCCCTGTTCATCAGTTCCTGTCTGCAAATGTACCCGACCTTTCTGCTACATTACCTAACCGCGAATCTCCGCCGCCTGCCCTGATCGGGTGGCCTGACCTTTGACTACGAGTTTCGTCTTGCGATTCGGTCCCTCTCTGCGCCTCAGCTGCCCCCGTAAGCTAGTCATGCCAGGGGTAGTGACCTGGTAAGACTCCCGCCGCAGAAAGTCCCTCCTGACTTGCAGCGGGCTTTGGTGAAAACCGGGACCTACTTAGACCCCGCACCCTGGTTTGGCCGCTAACACCACTTGTGGTGGCCCAGAGGAGCCACCACCCATGTCGTTACAATGGCAGAAGTGAATGCCAAGTTTCCTGGCCAGTTCTTTTAATGGTGCAGAGTCCACCACTTCAAAAGGTAGGGAATGCAGTACCACCAACTTGGACAGGAGCACGGTCAGCTTCTGCACTTAGGGATGGCTAGACGCATACTGCTGTCTCCTGGCAATCGTCTCAGTGAACGACTGCTGGCACCATGAGTGCCAAGGAGCAGGAGAATCTGGACCGGTAGATGATGTAATAGACAGGGAGTTGTCTTTAGCAGAGGTGGTGAAGCCTTGACTGCCTGAAATGGGAGGGGTGCCACTGGGTACTGCTGCTGTTGGGACAGGATGGACCACTACATCTGAAACACGTAAAGTGACACTGCATGATGTTGATGCAGGGCCGTGGTGCCAACGTTAGGTCCCTGGTCACGCTTTACTTTCTGCCCACAGATTCTACACATTGTTATGTTCAACCCTCCTCTGGTGTCTCGTCAAAAAACTGGCACACCGCCGAGTAGGTGATTTTACCAACAAAGCTCCGCACTGACTGACTGTTACCGCCACTGACCTGGTGAGCCCCTGTGCCGCTACTTTCTGGGACCTGCAAAGTGGGTGGTCTAAATTGTGGCTGTTTGGCTCCCAACCTCGCACTGCTGCCACCCTGCTGACTCCCGGCCACACTACCGACTTACGGGCTGCACCACTGCCTGGCACGCAAGCTGCCGCTCTCTTCTCCCAATGATAATGATGAAGCCCTTGTACTCTGTTGGTCTGGGTAAGCTCATAACATCACATGGCTTTCAAAACCACCAGTATGCTGATGACACCCAAGTTTACATCTCCAGCCCAGACATTAACTCTCCTTTGTCCAAGATCCCAGATTGTCTGTTGTCCAAATCCTCCTCCTTCTCCTCCCGTCTCCTAAAACTTAATGTAGTGAAAACGGAATGCTTCCAGGGCTGGGACAATGGGTAGTCGGGGGTAGGCGACCGTGTAGGGCGCCACTTCATTCCAGGGAGAAAAGGGGGCACAAGGAGGCATGGAGTGGGCTGAATTTTCCAGTTGGGGGGCACTTTATGCCTTGTTTAACTAGGGCACCTTACCTTCTCCCAGCCTTGCTTGCTTCACCCGGCTCCCAAGTGCGATCGGCTACATCGATTAGTGTTTGCCTGTTACCGCCGTCCACCTCAACGGTGTTGTTAGGCTAGTAATAAATCCAGCCAAGTTGCTACTTCCTCAACGTAAGATATATATTGCTGCAAGCAGCGGGGCCCCAAGAATTAGATATCCAGTCAGGTTGATGGATAGTAAATCTCTGTTTAATACCGGGAAAATACGCTTTTTTATATTAAATCTATACGTAAGCATTTAAATTAAGGCATGTACTAAACGATCATTGGTTAATTAACATTGGATGGGATGATTTTAATTAGAATCAGGGTTTTTCATATTTGGAAATATGTTTCTTGCAAGCCTTGTTTAAATTTAAAACTGTCCAAAACCCCCCAAACTGCCGAGCGGTTTATTATGAGGAAGTTTGGGTGTCGCAACGAAATGTCCAAATGATTTCTGTGTCCTTAGTTGCTTGCTTAAGCTGTAATCCATAGTGAATCCATTTTAATATAATCTCAGTATCATCCAAGACCAGATACATCTTGAAGGTAGTTTTCCTTGCATAAAGCATTTCAAGCTTATAATATTGATTAACCGGGTTTAAGGGAAAAAAATAGGTTAGAGAGAATAATTCATGCAAAAGTTATATATGAACAGTCTAGATATAATCAATGGATATGACAAATACCAACAGAGTTCTAATGTTTTCCTTTAATCAATTCCACCCCGGGACAGTCCCCCTAAAACATTTAAAAAACTCTGTTCCCCTTTTCCCTTTAAACTAATTTACGCTGGGATGAATTATGTCTGTGTGTTTTAGTGGCTAGATGGACAGGTGGAGCGGGTAATAACCGCTGCATCAACTGCTGGGCTTACTCCAAGGGGGCGTAACTAAGCGATCCCCGGGGCTCTTTTTCATTGCCTCTGAGGGTGAGGATGCGGGGGTTTAAAACCACTATGACCAGCCAGGTGCTACCTTAGAGCAGTCCTTAGCAGTGACAGTTTGTGGATTGCTGGCAGTCCATATTAGGGAAACCTGGAGATTTTTGAGAGCTAATGAATATGTTGTTTTTCTAGAAAAATAAGTAATAAAGACTGATAGAAATTCTAGGGGTCGGAAGCCAAGAACGGTCACTCCTAAAGGAAACCTTATACTTTATTCTCCTACAATCCCCTTGCAAGTGTTTTTCTAATGCTAGACTATTTTGGTAGGCCATGATGGATATAGCTTTTTAATTGTTCAATTATGTTTTGCAGGATATCTCTGGTTGGTTTACAAATCTCTATTGGTTATAATGGATACTATTTTACCCAAATCTACACCTTTGTTTATCTTTATGGTGGTATTTTTGATTCGGGCCTTGATTTATTCTCATCCCTAGCTTTAAATTCACCGCCAAACCCCCCTGGGTGGGTTCCCTTGTATTTTCACCACACCTAAACAACACAAATGTAATAAGGATAAAGGAGTGATTCGTATGATTTTGTTGGCCCTCCAGCTGCTCTCTCAAGGCATGAACTCAGTAGGTTTTTCCTTCTAGTTTCACTGAGGTTGGGGACCCCAGAATAACTTGATATGTTCCTTAAATCCCGGGGAAACCCTTCACATGCCTTTTTCCCCGTATAAAATCACATGCTGGAGCTATAAATTTGTTTGGTCAGAGTCTGAGTCTGGAACAGAAGAAAACACTGAGTGTGGATTAATTTTCAATTCATTACACAAGGGTTTACAAGTTTAGACATGTTTCACAATGCTATAATTCCTTTTCCCTGCAATCAAACTACCGTATATGGAATCCCCAAACCTAGTTGGTTCTGAGGACATGGGTGTGAGGACTAGTGGGACTGTCTAAAGGTGTTTCTGTTAGAGTACAGGGCAGTGGGTAGGATTTCTGGCCAGGGGAGGGGTGCTTCCTTACGGGTTTTGAAAATTTTGGGTTTTGGTAAGTGTGGCACTCTTTTATCGACTTCCCCGGAACTCTGTGGATAATACGGGGTGTTGGGGTCAGCCTCTACTAGCTTCCAATTTTCTCTGGTTACTTCCGAGGGGAATCCAGGTCCTGGGTTTGACTCAATAACTTCTGGGATTCCAAATCTGCACATCAATTTTAGTCAGTAAAATTTTTCCAGGTTAGTTCTGACAGTCATAGTAGGGATTGGTAGGCCTCAGGCCATCCTAGAAATGTATTCCCATTCTTGGATAATTCAATGTAGTTGATCTGAATACTTTGGAAAGGGACTGGCTTGTTGTTTTCTTTTGTGTTTAGACTGATTTTTCGGGTTTTGCAAGTGACACATATTTCACATCTTCAGATAGTTTTTTTACTGTAATGGGAATTCTAAGTGCTAAGTATATTCTGTTGATTGAAGAGTCATTGGTTTGTTTTTCTATGTATAGTATTGTAAGCCCATCATACTGCAGCTGGATACATGCTCTTGGTAAACAAGTTTGTCATCCTTTCTTCCAGAATCCATCTTGGTGTATCCTGCTCTTCTTCCTCCCCCCCTCTTTTCCTTTGGGTTATTCGCTTGTAATTGTTTCATCAGATTAACATCCGGGTTCAGCTGCCCTGTTCTTGGGTCTGTTCCCCATCTCCTTCTTTCCTCTTTTTTTCTTCTTCTTTCTTCTTTCCTTCTGTCTTCTTTTCTTCTCTTGTTGGTATATTAAAAGCCAACCCTGCTTTCTCTCGAATTACTGGGAGACAAGCCACAGCCTTTGTACCCTGATATGCATTGTATATGCCTTTCGCTTCCTCTGTCTCTGTCTTATGTGCTCTAATCTTCAGGCAGCTACCTTTGCAGGCAAATGGAGAGCGTCCTTTAAAGGGCTTGTAGGACTTCATTGTTCTTGATCGGCGTTCCACTCGCTGACTGGAAACCTTGCAGGGAGGACAACTTCAGGCCAAAGTCATGGGCCACTCCATATCGTAGCTGAGTCGGTTTTATATGTTCACGGTCTTTCCTTCAGCGAGCTTGCAAGCTTCAGTCACAGCCTTGAGGTCTGCGGACTTGGGCTGACCATCCGGGAAAGGGTAAAGAAAACAGCCTTCACGTTTCCCTCGCAAGCAACCACAGCAAATCCTGTATGGAAATCATTCCTTGTTCATCTGCATATCTGGCCCCCTCTTTTGAAGAAGACTAATCTGGATCTCCAGTTTGGATATAAAGGACAGTAGGAAGATGGTAGGTTTCAGCTTCCATTTTTTTCAAGGCAGTCCTGGAGAGGTCATCTGTTTGCGGTATGATCCCCCTTCATCTGTGACAGTCAGATTTCATTTCCCCCCTTGAGAGAGGAAACGCAGGGTGGCGGATTGAGGTTAGTGGCATCTTTTCAAGGTGATATTGCAGGCATTAGTAATGATATTGAAAGACAAAAAGTTTCTTAAACTTGGTAATATGAGGTTGCTGGGATTGTTTTCAGGATCCCTTTGAGGTCATGAGGCGCCAAGATAGTCAATTGATGTCTTGAGTTTGGTCAAGAAGGAGTTGTGCAGCAACAACAGCTCTGAAGCAGGTAGATTGAAAGGTTGTGTGTAGTTTGAGACACCTAGATGAGGAGCTGCGGGAATAAGTTCTTTGAGTCTCAGGAAGCAGGCCTCTGCCTCAGATGATAGTCTGTGGATTGAAAGAATGTCCTGGAAAGAGGCACAGAGGTTTAGCATCAGGCTAGATGCGTTGGGTATCCATTGTTGGCAATATGTGAATAGGCCTAGTAATTCCTGTAGTTGTTTGAGAGTTGTAGTTGAAGGGATGGACTTGACTGCTTTCTTTCGGTCGTCAGTAAGGTGTTTTGTGCCTTGAGATATACAGTGTCCAAGAAAACAACTTTGTCACAGCACCTTTGCAGTTTAGACTTAGAAACCTTGCAGTTGATGGATGCTAAATGTTGAAGAAGACTGAGAGAACTTGATGCACAGGTAGGAAGGTCAGGCGCACAGATTAAATATCATCCATATACTGTAGGAGTTGTACTTCAGAGTGTTCCAGCATCCAAGGTTGCAGACAGGCATGAAGAGCTTGAGTGAATTGATTTGGAGAATTCTGGGCCCCTTGAGGGCATCTTGTCCAGGCGAGTTGAGTACCATGATAAGTGAAAGCAAAGAGATATTGAGAATCCTTGTGTTAAGGGACACTGAAGAAAGAATTGCAAAGATCATAAACTGTGAAGCATGTAGCAGATGAGGGCACTTGGATGAGAAGTACATGCGCGTTGGGGACCACGGGGGTTTCAAAAACAGTAACAGCATTCACTGCTTTTAAATCTTGAACCAAACGATATTTTCGTGGTTGACAATAGCAGTAGTATCTTGGAACACAATATCTCCTTTAGTAATCATGATAGTGGTAGAAGTGTCCCAGATAGAGGTAATCAGCATAGGATTTTTCTTGGTGGTGGTTCACAACTAGGGCAGGCACAGAGCGTCTGATAGTGAAGTGCGGTCTGTCGTGAAATGAGCTGCGTTCATCATCTGGGGGAAATAAAAATACAGTATCTTCATTTTCAGGATCAGAAGCTTTTCTTTTATGAGTCATCTTAGGGGTGGAGCCTCCAGCAGCAATAGGCAATTAGAATCCTCTGCAGTATCCTTGGCAGTGCCCAAGGTGAGAATAGGAGCAACAGATGAGGAAGGTATAGAAATAGTTCCTGATGCAGTGAGTAGTGAATAGAGTGCTTGTGGGGTAGCAGGTGCACCAGTAATGATTGCATGAGTAGGTGCAGCTGCATTACTGTGAGTAACAGTTGGAGAAATATTGGCTGCAGGTAGGCTGCAGGTAGGCCCTAATCTGGAATGAGCAATATGGCCATTGGGAGTAGGAAGTTTGGGTGTAGCAATATGGCCGATCTCAGGAAGTGGGGAATTGTCTCCAGCAACATGGCCGACAACAGGAAGAGGGGACATGTCTCCACTAACATGGCTGACACCATGAAATGGGGAACTGACTCCTGTAAAATGGCCACTGTGGGAGGGGAATAAAGAGGGCGGGTCAGGAGAGTCAGTCCCTGCAAAACAGGAAGAGACTGGCAGATCAGACATCTGCACAGGACCAGTAGGACATGGAGGGTTAGGTCCAGTGCTCAGGCACCGAACACACATGCCATTGGTAACAGAATTTTTCCACCCGCAATCCCGACAAACCCATGGAGGTTCATAAAGATAATACAGTAAATCCCCATTAGGGTCCCTGACAGCAATTTACATAAAATTTTCACGTGTAATTTCATAACAGAAGTTCTATGCCAAGTGAAGCAAATTTTTTATACAAATTTTGGTCCACAGAAGATTGCAAACAGGTTTAACTAACACATGTTCCCAAGAAGCCACATGAAGACGTCCATCCTTGTGAATGTTGCAAATACGCATAAGAGTAGGATAATTTACAATAAACCTGCTACCCTGTCTGCGCAGGACCATAGCACTGGCGAAAACATGCAGTAAAAATCATGATTAGCAGGTGATGAGGACACATAGTGAAATAATGAAATGTACTGTGGTTAAGGTCTTTAGCACCCGGGGAGGTAGGTTGCTGTGGTAACAGGGTATGTATCTTTACCGCACGGGTGGGGACACGAGACTTAAACACACTGTGGTCTCTGACAGTTCTGATTCAAAATAATTGCTTAGTTTGCGTAAAAACAGGAAGAATTCTCAGATGCAGTGTGCGTCCCGCCCCCAGGCAGATAAAAAAAATAGGAAACAGATGCAGAGCAGTTGTAACAGTCCTAATGTAATCTAACCCTCACGCTTTTGGAGGCTGGACAATACGGTGTAGTCACCAGTACCTAACACTGTCCTAAGTATATGAATTTTACACACAACCCAGATCATGGGTAGGTGGGAAAGGCTCATGGGCTTACCAGCTGACCAGAGCATGTCTCACTGGCTCTCCAGTGGTCGTTCGGAAGGCCTATTGACAATGCACCCTAGTGGGAAATTCCTTGGGAAGGTTCGGAAGACCCTGGCGTGAATGGACTCAGGTCCCCATTGCCCTATCCCGTCCCTGCAGCGTGTGGACGTGGAGTTCAGGATACTGACTTCCTTTGGAAGCTTTATTCTGTGCGCTTTACAGAATACTAATTCATATGCTTAAATAAACAACAAACAGAAAAGCAAACTGTAACAAACCAGAATCAAAATTCTAACACAAAATCCCCCCCACTACTCTACAGGAACAAGGTGGCACGACAGACTTGACCTCACCTGTCCTCACTCAATTACCTGACAGCCAGCTTCCAACTACCCCAGAATTATAAAGATTTATGTGAAAATCACTATAACCACAGACAGATCATTGGACTATTAGTAATGGATTTGAAGTATTTCCACCTCGCTATGAGTACATGACAGTCTTTCACAGAGCAGCGTAAAAAGAGGGGAAATTGCTTCTGTAACACTTTTGTAAACAGTTAAGTGCAAAATTTGGGCGGCACAGAAGAGCAGATGTATAATCAGATAAGAAAGCAATCCCGAAATCACTAAGCCAATTTGTCAAAATAAAACCGGAGATAAGTAGCAAGGGCATCGGTCGATTTCAACAGAGGAGACACACCGTGACCGTTATCAGGTGTCGGCTTGAATGGGGACCAGAGTGGACTAAAATAGGCAGTCAGAAACGGAATAAGTCACTGATTTCAAGAGTGAAAAACAATGAACTTACCCGTATTGGTGCTGATCAGGCACGTCTGGCTGTCGAGATGTAGAACCACAGTTTGCAATGCCCCAGACTGGCCGACAGGCCTCCTCTGCGGTGTTTCTGCGTTGTTTCCCTCGCTATTCGTTTGAGATGCACGGCGCAAAATTTTAGTTTAGTAATAAATCCAGCCAATTTGCTACTTCCTCGACTTAAGATTTATATTTCTGAAAGCAGCGGGGCCCCAAGAATTTAGAATCCAGTCAGGTTGATGGATAGTTTAAATCTCTGTTTAATACCAGGAAATACAGGGGTTTTTTATTATCATTCTATACGTAAGCAGTTATTAAGGCATGTACTAAACGATCATTGGTTAATTAAACATTGGATGGGATGAGTTAATTAAGAATCACGAGTTCATTTTGGAAATAGTTTCTTGCAATGCCTTGCTTAATTTAAAAAATGTCCCAAAAACCCCCAAACTGCCCCCAGCGGTTTATTATGAGGAAGTTTGGATGTCGCAACGAAATGTCCAAAAAGATTTCTGTGTCCTTAGTCTGCTTGCTTAAGCTGTTAATCCATAGTGAATCCATTTTTATATAATCCCCTAGTATCATCCAAGACAAGATACATCTTGAAGGTAGTTTTCCTTGCATAAAGCATTTCAGCTTTATAATATCTGATAACTGGTTAAGGGAAAAATTTGGTATAGAGAGAATAATTCATGCAAAAGTTATATATGAACAGTCTAGATATAATCAATGGATATGACAAATACCAACAGAGTTCTAATGTTTTCCTTTAATCAATTCCCACACCTGACAGTGTCACTGTACAAAGCCTGACCACTCACAACATAATCCCCCATCGCAACTCTCCTCATCACTATTTGCCCGCTTCTGCAAAAAGCAGCGGATGTCCTCACCGTTTTGCTTCCCACGGTCCTCAAATAGTTCATCCTCACTGAATAGTGGCGCAGCACATAGTAGTTCTCTGGCTGTGGGAAGTGAATGGGACAGAGGTGGGTTGAGGACAGGTGAGGGCCCCTCACCTGCTCCCGGGCCATGCCAACTAAGGGTTGTGTCTGACAAACCCACCGACTCTTGGCTGGGGTTGTCAGATGTCATCTGGGAGAAAGTGTATGACCTAGTGTGTGGTCAACACATGGCCGCTAGATGACACTGGAAGCTTTGGCCTTGCAGGGTGACCCCTGCTGTGATGTCCCCTTACTGTGCCGTGACCTGTGGCGGCTCCAGGAAACTACTATTGTGTTCTTTGGTGCTATCATAGGATCTTAGCCCTCAGCTTGTTTTTTTCCAGCTGGCGCTGCCATGACTTTATCAGGCTGCATTCCCGCTTCAGTTTTTTGGTCAGTTTTGCCCCCGTAAGTGCCCAGGGAATTGAAGAGTGAAGCGATTCTAAGAGCGGCGGCAGTCATGTGCGTGTCATACTAAAACACAGCATTGTATGAAGACCAAACCAAGCTCCCTCTGCATATTTAAGCATGGCACAATGTTCTACAGCACCCTACAGGCTCTGTGCAGCCAGGAAATAGCTGTTTTTTAATGCGATTCGTCCAAAGTAATTCGGAACTAAACGGATTGTAATCCTGGGGATGAATGCAGGAACTGATTTTACAACTACAAAAAGTCCACACTGGTCCATTTATCTGCCACAGTGAACTTGTTTCATTGTAAGCGTTCAGAGAATATTAAATAACAGAATAAAAAGTCTCATCTACCAGTTATTGTTAATTGGTTTCCAGCTTACATTGGCATCAAAGAAATACTTTACAACACTTACAGAGGTTGAATTGTGACTACTGTAAATGCATTGGACTATGACTGAAATAAATGATAAACATGGAGAAAGAAGAGGGAACATGAAATTTCCACAGGAAACAAAGCTGGGATGATGTAAAGTGCAGAAATATCAGATTACTATTACTACAGAGAAATAGAAAATTCCTTCACAATAAAACCATTAAGTCATGCCCTCAAAGATCTGAGAGATTAATTCTTCATTCAGTAAAGGTAAAATTTCAGTTCATACAATATACTTATACATAAAATACCAAAACATAATGCTATAAATAAGTGCTATTGCATTTCGGTCCCTTTATAGTTTAGTGGAGCTACTGATGTGGCCAAAGCCACAAATCAGAACCAGAGGGATAAACATAAACAAGCCGAGGTCAAGAGCCAAACGGAAGCAAAGCAGAAAATCAGGAGACAAGCCGGGGTCAGGAGAACAAGCCGAGGTCAGGTACACAGATAAGCAAAACACAATAACTGAACAAGAAACCCGAGGTAGCCAGGAATATCACAGGCGCAGCACCCAGTATTCAGGGAGTTTAAATGGGATTCCTGGATACCGCCCCTGCAGCTGATTGGAGCGGCCTCCGGGTCCTCCCATTGGCTGGTGCAACTCGCCCCCTGTCAGGAGTGGCTGGGTCCATGTCACTCACAGAGTTGTCAGCAGCAAGTATATCAGTGTGGGATCGTGCATCAGCTGCTGCAGCCTGTAGATCCCTAGAGCCTGAGCACAGCCCAGCCCTGACACTCGTCCTCCCAGTCACGGCCACAAATGTCATCATCAGCATCGTCAGCATCCGTCCAACATGAAGCGAAGGCAGCCCAAATGTCAACTTGTGTACCCACCACTGTGGATAATCCATTTTCTGAAGACCTCTTTGATGACAAAATGCGGTTGGGGTCAGAAGGCATTTCAAAAGATCAAGAGGCCAAAGAGGATGATTTTGTCTGCTCTGACGCCCAATCGCTGATGCCATCAGAGGAGGAGAAGGAAGCCGGTCAATTGGCAAAAATCCCGGGCGGTCGGCAACACCTTGCAGTGCCTGTTGCTTGTAGCCCGCAGCTCCTGGATGCAGAATGTCAGGACGACCAAGTCACCTGTGTTGATGATAATGATGACGACATTGCGGATCCAACGTGGTCTTTTCAGCAGAATTTGCTTGCAAGCGCTTCATCACTGGACGAGGAGGAAGACGATGGGGTAGTGTCAGTACGGGTCCCGCCTCAAAAAGGGAGAGGGCGGTCGCAGAAGTCTGCTGAGATGATTCCGCCAGCCACGATCAGCGGAAACACCGCTCCTCGCTTATCGCCGTCGAAAAGGTCATATGCCGCCTTTGCCATAAACGCATCAGTAGAGGGAAGAATCTTAGGTGTTTAACCACCACCAACATGTCTAGTCACATGCAGCGAATGCATGAGTTGAAATGGAGGGAACACTTGGCCAAAAAAGGCCACACCAATGCTGGGCTTCCAACCACTGTCACACCCTCTGTCTCCGCCTCCTCCTCCTCTGCCACCACCAAGCGTTCCTCAGCTGCCCATGTCTCTCAGAGTCATGATCAAGGATCAGCCTCCACTTCAGCCTCCACCGTCGCCCGAGTACCACCAGCATCACCAGAGACCCATCCTACCCCTTCTCCTTCCACCAGTTTGACGACCTGCATGCCGAACAGCGGCCAGTCTAGTAGCCAGCTTTCTGTCTACCAGGTTTGGGAGCAGAAGAAACACTTTAACCCAAACCATCCCAAAGCCAAAAGTGTGAATGTCGGCATTGCCAGGCTTTTGGCCTTGGAAATGTTGCCTTTCCGTCTGGTGGACAAAGATGGGTTCCGCCACGTCATGGCCATTGCCTGCCCCCAATACCAGATGCCGAGCAGGCATTTCTTTGCCAGAAAAGCCGTCCCTGCCCTGGTCAGCCACGTGTCATCTAAAATTTCAAGCGTGTTGTCTGCATCTGTGTCCGGCAAAGTCCATCTGACCACCGACACATGGACTAGTAAGCAGGGCCCAAAGGGCCGCTATATCTCTGTGACAGCTCACTGGGTGAGCTGGGGGGATGTCTCTGGTGGTAACGGTGGCTCTCAGGCTCGGCGCACGCTCTTCAAAACCGCAGGGATGGTGCAGGGTTCTTTCCGCCAAGGTCCTGTGGTGGCATCACGTGTCCATAGAAACCAGGCCGTGTTGAAATTAATCTGTCTTGTAGACCATCAACACACAGGTCAGGAGCTGTGGACGGCTCTTCTCAACGAGGCCGAGCGCTGGCTGGGTGACAAGAACCTTGTGCAAGGTGGTGTGCGATAACGGTCGAAATCTGCTGGACGCCCTTAAGATCAGTAGGCTGGAGCACATCCCTTGCCTGGCACATGTCATGAACCTTGTCGTCCAGAAATTTCTAGCACACTACCGTAATCTGGAGGGCTGAGCTCACACTTCGCCCGTTCACACCCTGCTTCGTCCCGCCTGGCTGCGTTGCAGCGTCAGCTCGGCCTCCCCGTCATCCGTCTCATTGTTGATGTGGCAACACGCTGGAATTCCACCCTCCACATGCTCCAGCGATTGTGGCAGCAGCGCAATGCCATTACGCAGTACGAAGTGACAAATGGCCTGACAAGCAGCGGTGCGGACCTCGGGGTGTTGAGCCACCGAGAGTGGAGGAGGTGAAGAGCTCTGCATCATCCTTGCAGTTTTGAAGAGGCCACCAAAATGGTCAGTGCGGACAATGCCTTGTCAGCATGAGCATTGTGGTGATCTTAGTTCGGGAAACGATCGTTAGACACTCTGAAACAACAGGTCCCGCCAGCGACGGAGGAGGAGACGGACCAGTGCGGACACGGAGCCTTTCTCTCCGTCAAATCCACAAGGCCCGACAGTTTCTCAATTTTATCGGTCTTCATTAGGCAATGGTTCGGTCCAGAGTAGTGCAAGGTGGCGCATCAGCTCTCAGGGTGCATATCTCAGGCAAGTCAGGGCTGTGTTGAAGCTGTGCGGAGGCAGCGGAAGAGGAGGAGGAGGAGGTATTCCTAGACACCGATCTTCCCGACGTCCCTGCCTTGGAAAGAGGTTGGCGCGAATTTGAGGCGAGGAGGAAGATGGGGAAAGATCAGTTTCTAGTGCCCCTCGACCCAGAGGCTTGGGAAATCAAGGCTCCATCTCTCACATGATGCTTGGATGCTCCATTTCCTCCAACATGATCCTCGCATTAAGGCCTTTAAAAATGAACAACAGTTACTGGGTGGCCACCCTCCTGGATCCCCGGTAAAAAAACAAAAATCAGCATTTTCCCCTTCCACCCACCCAAATAAGAGTAAAATGCAGGAAAAATGGAGACCTTGCTGATTGATCAATGGAGACATCTGTTTGCTCTGTTTCACGTTCTTCTAATGTCACGGGGGAACAACATCAACGACGTGACAGCAGTAGAGTGCCAAGTAGGCATTACGGCAGCAGCAGGCAAGGTGGCAGAAGCCTAATGGGTGACCTCTGGCAATCTTTGTTTACCACCTCACCAACGCATGCAATGCAGGGCACACATCCAACAAAAGAGATCAGCTTAAGATCATGGTGCACGACTATCTGCGTTCCAACCCCGATTTTTTTTGCAGTGTTCTGGACCCAATAGTTTTTCCTGGGTATCCAAAATGGAGAATGGCCGAGCTGGTCGTCACGCCTAGAGGTGTTGCCCTGCCCAGCAGCCAGCGTCATATCTGAGCGGCCTTCAGCACAGCTGGAGGAGTCATTACAGACAAACGCACCCGGGCTTTCCACAGATAATGTGGATCGTTTGACTTTCATCAAGATGAATCAGGCATGGATCTCTGATGATGTTGTGGCCCCAATTGCCGAGGTCACCGATTAGTTGCCAGTCTACTTCACATTTCTTTTCAAACAGAAATGTTCCTCTTGAAAACTTTTTTTTAAAATGATCATTTCTTACTGCAATTTTTATTCTCTTTTCCCAACAGTTCATTTTGCTGGTTTTGCTGTGAGGAGACTGTAAAAGACGGGCAAGGTTTCAGACAACACCGTATTCCATTTACTCACTTTATCTTAAGAAGTTTTCGCATTGGTCAATGGTTTTGAGGTCATTTTGGGCTGTGAGATACAGCAATAATCATGGTCCTTTAAAACAAAAAATGTGACTTCTAAGTGGCATTTCTCCCCTCACAATTTTTAATAGTGGCTGAGAAGTCTTTTTTTTATAATTTTTTTTTGGGTCATGTTGCTGTGAGATACAGCTAAATTATGGTCCTTTGGAACAGAAAGTGGCTTCTAAGTGGCATTTTCTCCCTCACAAATTTTTTAATTTGGCTGAGAAGTCATATTTAAAATTTTTTGGGGTCATGTAGCTGGTGAGATACAGCAATAATCATGGTCCTTTGTAACAAAAAAGTGGCTTCTAATGGCATTTCTCCCTCACAATTTTTAAACAGGGGCTGAGAAGTCATTTTTATAATTTTTTGGGTCATGCTGCTTTGAAATGCAGCAATACTCAGGCCCTATTATAAAAAATGTTGTTTCTAACAGACATTTGTTCTTCACAATTGACCAAAGTGGGCTCAAGGGTCATGCTTTAAAATTTTTTGGGGGCTTTTTTGCGGGTGACATGCAGCTATACTATCAGGTCCTAGTCTAAAAAAATGTTGTTTCTAACAGACATTTGTTCTTCAAAATTTTGTAAAAGAGTGGCTAAAAAGGGTGATGGTGCTGTCAGAAAACAGGAATAGGTAGGACACTGTTAATGGACACATATTGCAAAATGACTTTTTTTTGCAAGATCTTTAACATAGCTATCAACCCCTGTATTGAGACAACCATTTAATACAATGAAAAAAAGAGAAAAAAAAGACAGGGGTGGGATTTCATCCTATTTTAAAAATGTGTTTTCTAAAATTTAAAAGTACTAAAAAACTTGCATGTACAAAATAGCTGTTAAAAAAATTCCTCTGAATTGTACAAGGAGGTTACAGGAAAACTTGACCAGATGTAGGTTATTCAGAGGACATGGAGTAGGGGAGACGGACAAAGAACAAAGTACAGAGACCTTTTTCCTCCGCACGTTGAGTAAAATGAGAAAAAGAATGCCAACAAAACGGGCACCTGGGTGTAACAGGAGCGTTAACCACCAGAATTTCCAAGGGGAAGCTCAATTGGTCCACACTCATACGGAGGGGCAAGCGCTACCCGGGTATTGACTGTGTACAGAGGAAGGCTGGAGTTCTCACACTTCCGCTTCCGCACTCTGCTTCAGCACGACAGTTTTCGTTGCTGCGTCATCAGGGCATTTTAACCTGCGTGTTAATAGATGATGGCCCGCCAGCCTGGGCTTTCACCGCACCCACTGTAACTCCGGCCCGGGGTCATGCTGTGGCCCAGGACAGGTATAGTCAATATCCAGTTCAACTAAAATGGTGGTTGAAAGACTCCTTTTTCCGGCACTTTTTAAATGTGGGGGTCATGCAGGTTTGGGGCTCATGCGTGGCCCAGGACAGGTTTATAGTCAATTTGTCCAGTTCAACTAAAACGGTGGTTGAAAGACCCTTTTTTTCCGGACTTTTTAAATGTGGGGTCTGCAGGTTTGGGGCTCATGCTGTGGCCCAGGACAGGTATAGTCAATGTCCAGTTCAACTAAAATGGTGGTTGAAAGACTCCTTTTTCCGGCACTTTTTAAATGTGGGGGTCATGCAGGTTTGGGGCTCATGCTGTGGCCCAGGAAGGTATAGTCAAATGTCCAGATAAACTCAAATTGTGGTTGAAAGACTTTTTTTTTCCGGCACTTTTTAAATGTGGGGGTCATGCAGGTTGGGGATCATGCTGCGTTCCAGGACAGGGATTTTCAATGTCCAGTTCAAGTAACATGAGGGTTTTCAAATCAATACTGCCTTCTGGAAATTTTCAATTTGTGGGTTGATGCAGGTTTAAGGGGTTTCAGGCTGGGTACAAGACAGGGATAGTAAATGGTCTGTGACTTTTTTCTGTGACTTTATAACCAAAGGTGTTGCCTAAGATGTAGCACGTATCCTTTTGGACTGTTGTGGATGTTAATTTCAGCTTCTCCAGCTTGTTTGGGTGTAATAATGAAGGTGTTGTTGCTCTCCATAGACTTTAAGGGTCATACGCACATAATCGAGCTCACTATCGAAAAAACCTTATCGATAGCGGACGACTATCGACTATCGATCGATCTCAATAGCCAACGCAATCGCTCAACACTACTTATTACATATATTTTTTAATGTTGATATTATGGGTGATGACTGTTCATCTCCTTCGGGTGGTATATTGATTTATAGAATGGCAAAATTTTTATTGTTTAATTAAGGGCCATATAAGATTTTTATAGGTCTGATTCTGATAAAAGCATAATAAAAGAATAATTGCACGTTATACTACTAGATTAACCCCTTACCGCCAGAGCCAGTTTTGGCCTCTCTGACAGAGCCCCATTTTTTAAATCAGTCATGTGTCACTTTATGCGAGAATTTAAATTTTTGACACTTTTTAAACCCATCCATGTAATTCAGAATTGTTTTCTCGTGACACATGTGCTTTTAAAAAAGTAAGAAATTTTGGTCCAAAAAATGCTTGTTTTTTTGTGAAAAATATCAAATTAAACGTGAAAAATTTGAAAATTTCAAACTTCAAAATTTCTGCTGTAAGACAGATGGTTATGCCACTCAAAATAGCTTATAACTAGCATCACCATATGTCCCGCTGTAGTTTGGCATCATTTTTTTAAATGTCTTTTTTTTTTTTTACGACATTAGGGAGCTTATAAATTAGTAGTAATTTTTAAATTTTCAAGAAAATTAAACAATAACAATTTTTTGGGACCAGTCCAGTTCTAACGTGACTTTTAATTGACCTGTATGTTAGATACCCCATAAATGACCTCATCTAAGAAACTTACACTCTTAAAGTATTCAAAATCGCATTTAGGAAGTTTATTAACCCATTAGGTGTTTCACAGGAATTAAAGCAAAGTTTAAATGAAATTTAAAAATTTCACTTTTTGCAGATTTTCTATTTTTATACATTATTGACAAGAATACGGTAAATGTGATCAGGTAAATGCAACTTAATATTGATTCCCCAGATTCTTCTGTTTTCAGAGATATCCCATATGTGGCCATAGTGCATTATTTGGCTCAACCACAAGCCCAGAAATGAAGACACCTACTGGACTCTGGGGGCCCCATTTTTCATTACGATTTATATTAGGGGCCATTTCAAGTTTGCGGACACCCTAAGGTTCCAAAACTCAATAAATACCCCTAAAGAGACCCCATACTGGAAACTACACCCCTTAAGGAATATATCCAGGGGTGCAGTGAGTATATCGACCCCACAGGCGTTTCACAAATTTTTTTAGCGTTCGGCTCTGAAAATAAAAAAAAAATATTTTTTACAATAATCTGCAATTTTTGCTGAAAATGTTTAATTTTTACAAGGAATCTTGGAAAAAAAGCCCCATAATTGTGTTACGCAATTTCTTCCAAGTTCGGCAATACCCTACATGTGGCTATAAACTGCTGTTGGGGCGCATGGCAAGGGTACAAGGGGGGGGGGAGCGCTTTTGGCTTTTGCCGCACATATATTGGTGGGCCATGTCGCATCTGCAAATCTCCCAAAGTACTAGAACAGGTGAAACCCTTTCCCGAAGTTTCCCCATTTTGGATTCAAAAACCCCTCAGGGATCTCATCTAAGGGTTTTATTTTGGGATTTTGGGTGTACAGGTGTTACGTAGTTTTTTTTTTAGCATTGGGCCCTGGAAATGGAGGGGGAAACGCAGTTCCGCCCTTGTTTTTGGGCTTCATTTTTACATTATTAGCCAAAAGGGATAAATGACGGGGTATCTTTACTATGGAGGGCGGTACAATTACAATGATATAAATTTTAATCGTTTTTTATGTTTTATTACTTTTACACAATTGAAGCGAGTTTTATAAAAAGTTGCGTTTTTATGTTGTCCTGTTTTGGACAGCCATAGCTTTCTTAATTTTTTGCCTATGGAGTGCTTGTGGGCTTTATTTTTTCGAGATGAGTTGATGTTTTTATTGGTACCATTACGGGTGGCATGTGTGCTTGAAACACTTTTTATAAGGTTTTTGTGAGGCATTTTTTACAAATACAGCAATCCTGGTAGTGTTTTTATTTTATTTTTACACGGTCACTGTGCGGTATGAATGACATGTAGTTTTACTCAGCAGGTTGATACATTACAGCATACCACATTTTTATATTTTTAAATGATTTAATGAATTTACACAATAAAAACACTTTTATTTGAAAAGGAAAACAGTTTTTGCATCGCCGCCGTATGGAGCCATAACTTTTTTATTTTTTGTTTATGGAGCTGTATAGGGATCTTTTTTTGCGGGATGAGTTGATGTTTTTATTGGTAACATTTTTGGGGGGACAAGACTTTATGATCGTTTTAAATCGTTTTTTGGAAGGCAGGGTGAAGAAATAAATGCAAACCTAGCAGTGTTTTTTATTTTTATTTTTAATAGCGTTCACCGTGCAGTATCCGTGACAAGTTAGTTTTATTTTGTGGGTTGAGGCGATTACGGTGATACACATTTTTGTAGTTTTTTATTTGAAAGCAATTTTTTTTAAAAAAAAGTGTTTTTATTGTGTAAACAAATTTATGCATCGCTATCTTCTAATAGCCAGAACATTTTAATTTTTCCGCATACAGAGCTGTGTAAGGACTTTTTTTTTGCGGGATGAACTGACGTTTTAATTGACATCACTTTGATGTTGATATGCGTTTTTGATGACTTTTATAATCCATTTTATGTGCTGTAGTATGAACAAAAATCACAATTCTGTGACTGTTTTTTTTTTTTTTTTTTTCACGGCGTTCACCGTATGGGTTAATTAACATGACATATTTATAGGGGGGGTCGTTACGCACGCGGAGATACCAAATATGGGTACTTTATTTTTGATCTTTTTTGGGGCGATTGGCATTTGTAAAGGGGAAAAGGGCGATGTTCGTGTTTTTATTTTATTTTTTGTGTTTGTGTTTTACTTTTTTACACTTTTTTTTTAACTTTTTCACACTGTTTACACTTTTCCCCATGGGGGAATTGCATGAACGATTTCAGATCGTTCATGCAATAGGAGATCAGAATACAGCTTATAGCTGTATGCTGGTCTCCATGGCAACTGTCTGTCACGCTGCCCACAATGCATTGTGGGCATCGTGACGTCACCAGACAACCCGGATGCTGTCCTTCAGCAACCCGGATGCCGTTACTGCGCCATGATCACGGGCAGCAGGAGCTCACTCCTGCCGCCCGCAGCTGCGATTTCGCGACCACGATGTCGCAACATCGGGTGGGGTTAATCCCCCGCAGCCGTAGCTCACTCCAGCCGTGGGGGATGCGGCATGATGCCAGCGGTAATATACCGCTGGTTCCATGCCGCGATCTTGCGCGCTCCCCTGTGAGCGCGCTAGATCGCCTTGACGTACTCATACAGCAATTTGCGGGAACCCCTACCCGACATTGCCGTATGAGTACGACAAATGTCGGTAAGGGGTTAAAACATGATTCTAATTTGGGGTGTCAGTACATGATGCGGTCACCTGTTATGACATTGTTTCAATAAGCAAGTTTAGGTGCATGAAATTGAGTTGGCCAGAAGAAATTTTCCGCAATATTTTCCAAAAAATCAACTGTACTCCTAATCCTATTTTGGGGTTAGGGTTTTCACTGGGTTTCAATAGGTAAACTTACCTGTTTTTTAGCAGAACACTTTTATCCCATTGTCACTTCCATCTAATGTCATTTCCAATTTAAACAATTCACAGAAAAATGGGACAATATTTACTTTAAAATTGCAGAAAAAAGGCCATACTTACTGCTAAGCAAACAGGTCAAAAATCCATTACCAATTGAGGCCATAAAAGGCTCTGTGCTGTATAGTGTACTACTGATAAACCAGTCACTTCTCTTATGAGAAGTGTAGTTTTTTTAAGTGACTGTTCATTAGTATTATATGCACCTTTGCACTTCCAGTCACACATCACATACGTAATCCTAGTGTGGCACCGGACGATAAGTGATGTCAGATGGATGTAGTGTCAGAAAAACAGAGTCAAGGGAGCAGGTTAAAAAAAAAGAAAACCTGACCTCACTTGGACGGTGTCTACACAGCACTGGTTTACAGTTGAATTTTCAAAAATCAGACCTCAATACCAAATCAGAACTGTAGTTTACACAGCTTGGATTTTCTACTGTTGGATTTCAAGTGCAAAATCCATTCTCAAAACTTGTTATATAATTTGTTGTATTATGACAGATTATAGTACAGATCAATGTTAAAGGGCCAGTCGAAATCCAAAAACCGACTGCAAAATCTGCGCTAAAAGCCACAGTAAAAAACAAAAATTAATTGTAAAAAACTGATTGGATTCTATAACAGAATTTAACAATATTTTACAATTGCCATGTGGATGCAGCCTTAGGTTTATAGTTATGATTAGGACTAGGCCTAGATTTCTAGATTTAGGGTTAGGGCTAGAGTGAAAAAATGTGGGTTCAATCAAACCAATTAAGAACCAAGTAGGGATAGATTCAAACAACACTAGTAGTAATCCACATGTGGTTTCTGCAGCTAAAATGCACCATGCATGAGCATCCTAAGTCATCTGATTAAAGAACATAGGATTGGCAGAATATGCTATCAAAGTGTCATAAAGAAAATGATTCCATCTTACAAATAAAATGAAATTTTAAAGAAGTTGTCTCACCATGTTGTTTTATAGAGCCGCAGGCAGCTTCAGATTTACACTTAGGCCATGTTCACACGGCTTATTCAAGCCGTAATTGCGAGCCGGTTTGCGCTCGCAATTACAGCTTGAATAAGGGGCGGGGGCGGGGCGCTGCCCGCCGGCCCCATAGACTTGCATTATCCACGGTGCGTATTGCGCCTGGATAATGTGCAGGTGACTTTCTCCCCGCCCGGCGGATTTGCCGAGCGGGGAGGAGTGACGGAATCCACTGTTCTCTATGAGAACTGTGGATTACCGTAGTTAATGCGACGGATTGGGGCCGTACTGCAGCGCAAATCCGGCGCGCAGTACGGCTCCAATCCGCGGTCAAATAAGCCGTGTGAACGGCCCCTTACCCGCTTTTCCTGGCTAGGCTGTGGATGATTCTATAGCAGTGATTAGCATATCAACTGCATATTTCAAGCTCTTCTAATTGCACTGAAATGACTGCAGGAGCTGTTAACTCTATAAAAGGTGTGGGGTTTTCAGTTCAGCGGTAGTCAGGGTAAGTGCAGACATAGGTTGTAAGGTGCAAACATGAACAAAAGTTTATTGTCTCCTGGACAAAACAAACGAAAAAACCAGCCTTAATTCAGCTTGTGAACAGAACTAGTTCAAACACAGTCCTTTCCTCAGGAGCAACCGAAATTTGTGAAAGAACAGCCTCACCAAGTCAGTGGCACAGATTCCACAGCAACACTTGGCAGCTTGATGTCTCCACAGCTCTCACAAGGCCTCCAGCTTTGCACAGACTGTTCCACCCTGAGCTTTGTCAATTGCCTTATATATGCCTGGTAAGGACCAGGCTGGAGTATGGGAGCGACCTTCCCTCCTGGCTCTCCGGCCACTCCATAAAAAACCCGGACCCGAACTACCATAATAACAAATGGTCCAGCAACCTAACATCGCTGGCAACAAACTAAAGGGTTTTTTATATCACCGAGGCCAGCCACCTCGGTGATACATACCTCCCATCAACCACTTTACCCCTTGGTCTCTTACAAAGGCTAAAGAGCTCAAAATAATCAATAAAAAGTAATTAATCTCTTGCTTTTTAGAGACAACACACTCTGTTCTCAGCCTACTGTCTGTTCTGATTAGTGTTGATCGAACCGTTTGAGAAAAGTTAAGTTCGAATAGATTTTTCAGAACCCGAGCCGAACCGAACAGTTTACTGTTCGTTCGAGTAAATGCATTAAATCAGTGTAAAGTGTGCCTGAAAGTATGATCCTCTCAAAAATCTGCTGTCAGGTATACTTTGCTTAGTAAACATGACTTTTGGATATGGGATGAACCCCCGCTCTAACTAGTACCCAGTTCAAACCCAAGAATAAATGAACTAACACATTCACCTTTGGTGTCAAATGGCCACGCTTATTCAAACCACAAGTACAAGATATGGAAGGAGTCAGGTGGAGTGCTAAATTGTGTGTATTCCCAGCGTCTGAATGCAGCCCCCCGGCCCAGACAACAATAAAGGGGGGGAGTTGGTTTCCCATTCTAGCGAACCACCCAAATTTGGGGCCCCAATGCCCCTACTAAAGATCCTCACTCCTGTTTTAACCCCCCTGCCCCCCCCTGGATGCCTTACCATTATACCATTTTTAAGGCGCCCACTTCCCAAAAGTCAGCCTCTTCACACCATGAGTTTAAACACCCTCTATTAGTTAAAATTAGCCCACCATAATTGCCTGAACTTCTAGCTGTCCTGAACCGAAACAAAAAAGCTGTGCAGGTTCCCAAGATTCATTTTTTCCCTTTTTCTCTTTTTTTTTTTTTTGCCCAAAATTTCCGACACTGGGAGTAATCCTACAGCACTCAGGGGGAAAAAAAACCCATGTGGGGAAACCTTAGGGAACCATGGCTAAAGGTTTCCCCTTTCCCCCTGAGTTTAAAACGGAAAATTCCCAACTCAAATAACACTTGATCATAAAAACTGTTGAAACCAGGTATAAAATAAAGTCAATATAAACAATACAAAAATTCATTTGTCATTGTAAGATCTAACTAAAACAGTTTACCCCTTTTCATTAAAATTGGGGGGGTGGGAGGGACATCTTATTTTGAGCCTTTGTGAGAGAAAGAGGAAAGAGGAAGTGAAGACGGGAAATTTATCTTCCCTAAACCCCACCTTCACAGTAAACTCTTCCCATCCAACCCTCCCTCTATAACAAAACCCCCCCTGATAAACTATTAACACACAAGCAGAAGCTTAATCACTGTGGGACTATAAGTGCCCTTCAAAACCCTATCCTTTTGCTCAAAGTTACTTGAAATAAATATACAATGCAAACACTAAAACCATCAGTTTAAAATACTTACAGCTTTACAGCCAAAAACCCCGGCTATGGGAGTTGGGTTTCCCCCCCTCCAAAGTCAGGGCCCCCCCTTCCTTGGGCTTCGGGGGGTTTTGACTTTTTGGATATGGGATGAACCCCCGCTCAACTATTCCCCCTTTCAACAAAAGAATAAATGCACAACACATTCACCTTTGGTGTAAAAGGCCACAGTTATTCAAACCACATAAGTAAAAAACAGGGAAGGAGTCAGGTGGAGTGCTAGACAATTTGTGTGATATTCCCCAGCTGTCTAAAACCCCCGGGCACCGGCCAGACAGCAAAAAAGGGGGCGGCACGTTTGGGCTTGCCCATTCTAAGGGGGGGAGCCGTACACTTTATTGGCCCCCAATGACCCTTTTGAAGTCCTCACTCCTGTTTAAACCCAAAACGTGCCCACCCCTGGATGCCATTACCATTATCCCACCCCTTAAAGGTTTTGGCCATTTCCCCAAAGCCAGCCTCTTCACACCATGATTTTTTAACATCCTTATTGTTAAAATTAGTTCACCTAACTTGCCTGCAATTAGCTGACCCCTTTGAACCGCCACGGGAAAGGCCTTTAAATTTTTAAAGGGCTCGCCCCCCACCAACACTCCCCTCTTTTCCCAAACTCACAATTGCCCAAGAAATTTGCATCTGCCCGGGAAAAGCTCCTACAAAAATCCCTTCCATGGCCAACCCGACAATCCATGAACAGAGAGGGTAAATAAAGTTGTTAACCCACAATCCTAATTGGGGCTGCGGCCCAAATTTTTAAAGGATCGAATGCTCAAGTGTTAAAATGTGGCTGTAACCCAATTGGGGGGGCCCGTAAGGGGACTCCCACAGAGAATATAATTGGGGCGCATTGAATCACAAAACACTACCTCACAAAGACTGTATCAAGCTATAAATTAATTTTCCCCCAATAAATTAAAAACTCTAAAACCCCCCTGACTCGTCGTTTAGTTACACTTTTACCCATACAATGCCCCCCGGGGATCTTTCCGAAATAGAAAAAGGGGGTTTTCTGATAAAGAAAACATACACTCCCAGTAAGCCCAAGCACCAATATGCACCAAAAAGCCCCATATATGCATTAAGCTAAAAAAATACCCAAAAAAAGACAATTATTTCAGCCTTAAGAAAAAGGAGGGAAACATACAATATGAAAATTCCCCGCGCCACCAGCTTTTAAACAGCTTGAAAACAGAGCCCTACAAAAAAACAAACCCCACGTCTGTCAGTTATAGAAAGAGCCCAAGAAAAAGTTTCCACAACTTTGTCCCCACTTTCCTAAGGCCTTGTCCATTCACTTTGTTAATTCATAACTTAAACCCCCTACCCGTGAGGATTAAAATTTAAAAAAGCCCTCCGATTCCCTCTCCTCCCCCCGGTGTTATCACCGCCAAAAAGGCCCCCCTTGGAGAGACCAACATTTGTTCTGGGAGCAACCCCCCCAAATAAACACGGTTCCCTGTGGTAAAATTTGCTTTTGTTACTCTTTAAGTCCCCCCTCGCTGAAAGACATGACGCAGTCAGGGTGCCATTCGTGCCCGGAAATCGATTTTCATTGCTAGTTTAGGGCCGCACCATCTTGATGTACCGTTCTTTGTTTGTTACAGAGCTGTATAGCCCAACAAGCCCTCTTATAATAGCTGGCAGCCTTGTCCTAGTGAAAACCTGAGAGCAGCATGGCAAACAACAATAATAGACAAAACCCCTTCCGTCAAAAAAATTTCGTGTCGAAAAAATGGGTCCTGAAGCTTTTCACACTTTAATTATTGTTCCCGCGAGACTACAGATTGAATCTTTTTTTTTTTTTTTTAATACAAATTGAGACTTTGAGGTATATAAAGGGAGATTGTATCATGTAAACTTTACAGAAAAAACGGAGGGGGGGTAGAGAGACTAAAATGCAATGTTCGTTTTTCCCCTCACGGACATACCCCCAAGTTCCAATAACATCGGAAGCCTATCCAAGATGATCATTTTTATTGGCTAAAAAAGTGAGCAACCCCAAGGAATCATAATTTCCCCTACCATTTTAAAAATCGCAATTTAAAAATTTTCAAAAAATGTTAAAACCCAAAAAAACTTAGCAAATATCTATATAAAACTGTGCCTATCTAATAATTAGTAATGCTGTCAGTAGTTAAGCGAGCCCCGTGACTCTTCTTTGATGATTCCAATAGAATAATGGGTAAAAAACAAATAAGAACCATGTAAAAAACCTCCTCTTTTTTGTCCCCCCAAAAGGGAAAAGGGGGTCCCTTTAAGCTAAAAAACGTCGAATACAAACAGTACTCGAACCAGTTACCCCCAGCTGGCTTCGAGGCACCATAAACCCCAAATGGTACTAAGCGCCTGGGGCCCCAAAAATCCCTAAGGGTGGAAAAAAAAACCATTACCCCAGCCCTACTCCACTGGCTCGGGGCCCGAAAAAACCCCCCATGTGGCTCAAAATTTTTTTCTCAAAAGGGATAAACCCCGGGGAGCCCACCCCGCCAGATCGCGTCAAACTAAACCACATTGTGGTGCTAAGGACCTGGCGACCAAACCCCAAAGGGAAAAAAAACATTCCCCAGCCGTACTCCACTGGGTCAAGGCACATAAAGCCCGATGTGGTCAACCCTTTTTTGTTCTAGGGGGTAAAACCTGAAAGAGCCATTCGCCGATCGTTTAAAAACAATTTATCCCTGGTGAATCATACCATATGACTCCCCCCCCTCCAAATTTACTTATTTGTGTATATAAAAATTTTATATATTTTTTTTTGTAAGGAAAAATAAAAACCCCCTTCCACCTTGGGGGCCCCACCATAGTCGCCCGAAAAAAAAAAATGTGGGGGGCCATCCCCCAATTCAAAACCCACTCCCAAAGGACCTCCCAAGAACCCTTGTACAAGAGGATTGATGCAAAACTGAAGAGGAGGGGGTCTTGAAGCTAAAAAGATCGGCGTTTTATCAATGCCTGAATCCCTTTCCCCCAGTGATTCCACCATGGCTCAGAGGACCAGAAACCCCATCGTGGCAATGTTAACCAGCAGTCACCGGGACACCACCCAGCAGAGCCTCCCTATACTCAAAAAACCACACCAAAATACAGGGGGCGGGGGACCTCCCCCTGTGAAACCCAAAAAAGAAGTTAAAACCTGCAAAAACAACTCCAAAGGCCCCCCAAATGCCCGATTACGCAGGGTTGTATGAAACTGAAGGGGAAGGAGGTCCTTGAACTACAGAGTCTGGGGCCTTATTCAATGCTCTGGCCATTACCCTAGCCGCTTTCACCACTCATCAGAGGTCCATAACCCATTGCCGTACACAGGAGCCCGGGTGCCCTTTTCTGCTGTCCCGGTGCCGTCCCCTGCAACTTCTGGGGTCTCTCTTGAGTGCAGGGCCAGCCCCCCTGCCCGTCCCCGAAGGGCGTCCCGGGCCCACTAAGGACTTCCACCCAGTTCTCTTGAAAGTCTGGGCCCCCGGCTCCTGATGGAAATTTAACCCTTGGCTCGCCAGGACTGCACCCTGCCTGAAAATTTTACCATAGACGCCGGGCCCAAAAGATGGGGACCATCACCATGATGAAACCCAAAATTTTTACACAAATTCAAGAACCCCTTCAACCATCTTCAGCAAGGTTAATATATACAGCACAAAAGAGACTATAGAGTCAGCATGCCCCATGAAATATGTATCCCCAGTGGTAAGACAGAGATCAGGTACAGATAAGACTCCATTTACAGGAATGGGGAGCTGATACCATGTACATAGCAAGGTCACAATACAGCCCTGAGATAAAGGTTATATACCGATTACTAAACCATAATACTAAGAAGGGAAATAATGCCCTGTACATAACAGCAGGGTCAGTATTCAGTCCTATTTAGGAGTTCATCTGCTGTGATATCACTAACCACAATACTAAGCAGGAGAATAATGTCCTGTACATAGCAGGGTCTGTATTCAGTCCTATTTATGAGTTCATCTGCTGTGATATCACTGATCACAATACTAAGCAGGGGCATAATGCCCTGTACATAGCAGGGTCTGTATTCAGTCCTATTTATGAGTTCATCTGCTGTGATATCACTACTTACAATACTAAGCAGGGGAATAATGCCCTGTACATAGCAGGGTCACTATACATTCCTGTGAAAGCCTGGGCTCAGTATACAGCACTGTGAGGGTGACCTATTACCATAGTTGCCAACTTTTGAAAATGAAAAAGCAGGAGATTGAAGAGGGCAGCACGCGTAGCGCGCCGCGTCAAAAATTTTCATGGATACACCCATCTTTTTTGTGTGCCACGCCCCTTCAATAAGCCACACCCACTCCGTCTAACTGCATAATGGCTTTGGAAGAAAGCCAGGTAGATGCCCTTATAACCAGATAGTAGCCCCCCATAACCAGGTAGTGCGCCTTACAGGCAGGTAGTTGCCCCCTTTGTGAGCCAGGTAGATGCCCCCCCTTTGTTGTAGCCAGGTAGTTGCCCCCTTCATTAGCCAGGTAGTTGCCCCCTTCATTATCCAGGTATTTGCCCCTTTCATTAGCCAGGTAGTTGCCCCCTTCATTAGCCAGGTAGTTGCCCTCTTTGTAGCCAGGTAGTTGCCCCTTCATTAGCCAGGTAGTTGCCCCCTTTGTAGCCAGGTAGTTGCCCCCTTCATTAGCCAGGTAGTTGCCCCCTTCATTATTCAGGTAGTTGCCCCCCTATAGCTAATACAAATAAAATAATAAAAGTCACTCACCTCACCAGGCTCCTTGCAGCACGGCCAGCTCTGGCCGATCTCCTCAACGTCGCAGGGGGAGTGAGAGCAGCCGCGCGTCACACCCCCTGCGACGCTGACCTGCATGTACAGCGCACACCGGCCGGCGCTATACATACAGGGGGAGGAGAGGAATGATCCCTCCTGCCTCCTCCCTGGACAGTAAGACGCGCCGTGCTTCACCCACCTGTAGCAGCGGCCCGGCGGCGCCAGAGTAGCACACCAGCGCTACTCTGGCGCCGCGGCGGAAGGAATGCCAACTCTGCCGGGAGGGTGGGGGGGGACCCCAACTAGCGGGACCCCCCCACCAAAAGCGGGAGAGTTGGCATGTATGCCTATTACAGATCCCCAGCCTCCATTTAAAGAGGGAGAACTAAGACCCTGCACCCAGCAATAGTTAAACCCAGCACAGGGTCAGCATCCAGCACTGACAGAATTGTCCTGTACAGTCACTGCAGCCTCCTCACTGAAAACCTCCTTCTTCCCCTCAGGATGCCCTTCTCTCACCAGCTTTTCACAGCACATGTGATCTCACAGCTCCATCATAGAGCTCAGAAAACTGAATGCACAGATACATGCTTACAGACAGCATGCCACAGCCCAGCCTGCAGTGTGAGGGGGGAGGGAGCAGATACATCCCTCATGTGCTACATGAATTCCTATGTAATAATCCCATATACAATACAGCATGTTATACTATACTGCTGTATCTTGTATGAGGTGAGTGAAACCCCCTCCTGTGTGATGTGAGGTGATCACTGTGCATTGTACTTCCCTGAGGCTGCAGACACATCTTATCTGGTGAGAGAAAGAGGAAGAAGGAAGTGAAGACCGGAAGTTATATCTATACCTAAACCACACCCTCCTCACAGTAAACTCTTCCCCATCCACACACTCCTCCCTCTCATAACACAACCCCCCTGCTCATAACTATAAACTACACAAGCAGAAGCTTAATCACAATGCAGGGACTATAAGCTGCCCTCTCAAAACCTATCCCCTTTGCTCAAAGTTACTTACAATAAATATACTATGCATACACTGAAGCCATAAGCTTAAATACCTACAGCTATACAGCTAAAAACTCTAAGACTATAATGGAGTTCTAGGTTCCCCCCTCCCAAAGTCATGGTCCCCCTTCACTTAGGGCTTCGGGGGGTTCTTGACTTTTGGATATGGGATGAACCCCCGCTCTAACTAGTACCCAGTTCAAACACAAGAATAAATGCACTAACACATTCACTTTTGGTGTCAAATGGCCACAGCTTTATTCAAACCACAACCAGGGGGGTTCTTAATGCACCTAAAAAGGTGCATTGCGCAAATGGCAGCACATAACATATCTTTGATAGTGTTTGGAATGCACCTTTCGAGGCGCATTGCGCACAGAGGCACATAACATTTCTAGTTTATGTAATGCACCTATCACATATAAACCAATAATGATAAGTTAATGGCCTTCGTGTGCAATGCGCCTCGTTATGCGCAATACATACATTGACAATGATAAGCTATGTGCCGCGATTTGTGCAAGTCGCGACACAAAGCATATCATTGGTAGTGTATGTAATGCGCCTATCGAGGTGCATTGTGCACGGAGGCGCATAACATAGCATTACAAGTTAATAAGTGCTAGGCGCTTTACATAAACTTGTTACGATATGTTATGCGCCTTTGTGTGCAATGCGCCTCATTAGGCACATTACATATACTTCCAATGATTTGCTATGTGTTATGGAGGCACACAGCGTATCATTTTTAGGCACATTTCAATGTGTTGTGCTGGCGTATAATGCGACTAGCCCCATAGCAAACCTTTGGATGGGGGCCCTTACCCACCCCCCCAGCCCCGGCCCCCCAACAATTGCCGGGACAAGCAGGTAAGAAAAAATGCAAGGGGGCAATACCTCACCCTAAATATCACCATCATACTCCTACCAAACAAATCCCACTATATCAAGACCAACATTACCAATAATGCTACTACATAAGGACCTGATTATACCGCAAGAATATGACCACAAATTACCACCATAGTGACTAAATAATACCCCTACACTATTACTGATCAGTAAACAAAGACCTATAGTATCGCCATATAGTGACTATATGGTGATAGGTATCCCTTAATTTTTTTTTGTTTCCCAGTATATTCTATGCTACAGTCAATAACACCATTAAAAAAATACATCTTGTCCCACAGAAAACAATTACATGGAAAAAAAGTAAAAAAAAAGTTCCAGCTGTCAATAAGGGTTTAACCCCTTAAGCCGAACGCCTGAAAAGTAGTTAATGACCAGAACATTTTTTTAGTTTTGGCCTCCTTGCATTTAAACAGTTGTAACTTTTTTATTTTTTTCAATGACGCAGTTGGATGAGGCCTCGTTTTATTCAAGACAAGTTGTACTTTATAAGGGAATAGTTTAAGTACACTTATAAATAATTGCAGTATTTTTTTTTTTTTTTTTTTCCAAAAATTGTTTGTTTTTTTTCATTTTTTTTTTACACCATTAACATTTCACACTTAATAACTTGTTAGATTAATTCTACAGGTTATTACGGTCGTGTGGATACCAAATATGTGTAGGTTTTTTTGTGCGTGTAATTTATGTACAATTATTTTTTATTAAATATTTATTTTTTTATTTTATTTTTTTTTTTTTATACTTTTTTTTTTACACTTTTTATGGTTTTTTTGTACTTTTTTTTTGACTCCCATGAAGGGAGAACTGTTTAACTTTTTTTTTATTTTTTTTTACACTTAGTAATGTATTAGCATATTCATATATGCTAATACATGCTAATCTGTGTCAGTCTGCACAGGCAGTGATTAGGACAGCACACAGTGCGTCCTAATCACTGGCTTCATACACAGACAACTCTGGGGCCACGCTAGGTCCCCAGAGCTGACTGTGCAGCCGTTCCCCGGGCTCTGTCGGGTCACCGGGTGTTCCGATCACCCGACAGAGCAGGGGATCCCTTTGATTGCGCTGCGGTAACGCACCGCCGCAATCAAAGGGTTAAAGCATCGGGTTGCGGAGGTTTCCTCCGCTCCCCGATGCCTGCAGGACATGCTCTGGGATCGGGGCTGTGTAGTTCAGCCCCGATCCCAGCGCAGCTGCGGCACCGGGCGCCGCAAACCCCGATGTCTGCAGCGACGTCAAAAGACGTCGCTGCAGACGAACGACCCGCACCGGCCGCCGTCAAAAGACGGTGCGCGGTCGTTAAGGGGTTAAGGAGTTTGGGGCAGGGCTAAAAGTGGCAGTTTCATCTCTTTTATTAATTTTTATTCATTTTTTTTTAATATTGTGCCCCCCATAAGGTCAGAAAAAAACCTTTAGGGGACATTTTTACAGAGCTGATCTGGATGTCCTAGGGGTACTTTTATACGGCATAATTGAAGGGTGCATCTTGGCACATAATTGCACTGCAATGTGCCCAAAATGCACCCCGCAATTACGGTGATTCATAGTTCTGACTGAGAGCTATGAACACCCGACCTTTTCCCTGATGTACAATAAGCGGTAGGAAAAACAATTGTTAAGTGACTGCTTCCCAGCATTTATGCGACGGGGAGAGTGAAAGTCATAGGGGATCGGCAGTCAGCGCTGTAGAAGTACTTCTAAATTACTCAACGTTTTGCTGCCTACACACCCCAAGACCCAGCACACGTTCCCCAAGACCCAGCAGCTCCTGCAGTTACCAAGCCCCAGAGAAGACTTGATCTGTATACAGCGCTGATTGAGCACTGATCACTCTCACAGCTGCACAAACACTGTTCAGCTGTCAAGTTTTCATTTTATTTTTTAAAAAAATCACAAACATGATGGGGGGAGGGGAGAAGGGAGCGATTGAAGGGGAGAAGTATATGAGGGAGAGAGCACCTGAAGGGATGGAAGGAAGCACACAGACATGAATGGAGAGGGCACCTGAGGGGGGAAAGAAGCACACACCTGGGGGAGCACAGATGAAGGAGGGGGAGGGCATCAAGAGGAGAGGAAGGGAGCACACACACACATGAAGGGAGGGGGCCAACAACACAGAAGTAATGGCAGCCCTTACCAGTAACACTTTACCAGCTTCCTATACTCACCCTCCTTGAAGCTGGAAGACACTGAGCTGCTGCAGTGTGAGAGGCTTTCCTTCTCAGCTTCCTGTCACACTGCTGGAGAGGCTGGTGAGGTCTTTCTAGTCAGGATGTCTCCCTCGGGTCCCAGGTAAGTGACCCCTCGTCCGGCAGGGGCCTGGGTCGGCCCTACTGACAGCCCAGTAACAGCCAGTACAGGCGGTGAGTGAGGGAGGGGGCGGGCCTCGCAGGACAGTGAGCTGAGCTCTGCAAGGGAGATCCGGGAGTGAACTGTTATGATCACTGTCGGCGGGCGCAGGAGCCGAACTACCGGGGGAGGAGACGTGGTAGCAGTTTCCCTGGGCCCCCTAAGGACAAGGACCCCATGGCAGCTGCTACATCTGCTACCCCGGTAGTTACACCCCTGGCGACTAGTGTTGGTGTACTGTTATGGATGGTAATTACAGCTTCTCCTCACCGGTATAGGTATAAAAATTAAGCCAAACATCTTCTCCCATTGACTTTAATGGGGTTCAACGTTGGAGTTCGACTCGAACTTCAAACTGAACTTCTCAAAGTTAGAGGTTCGACTCGAACTCAAACTTTTTAGGGTTCGATCATCTCTAGTTTTGATGTCAATCCCTGTTCTCTTTCTAATCAGGAAGGGAGAGCAGGACTGTTACCAGAGAAATCTGTGTGCACGCAGAGGAGATAAAGGGTCACATGTATGAAATCTGTCTAGATCTAACTGTCTAGATCTAAAACTCGCTTTGTTGCCCATAGCAACCAATCAGAGCACCCCTCTCATTTTCACAGAACACTTTATGAAACGAGAGTAGCGCTCTGATTGGTTGCTATGGACAGCAAAGTGAGTTTTAGACCTAGACAGTTTTCATACATGTGGCCCAAAATCTTTCTTATCTCCTGACCAAAGTAATATCAAAATATTAATGCATTTGGAAAAAGTCTTGATTTAACTTTCCCTACATGTTGAAAGCTAATCTTTGCAGTGAGACAACACCTTTAAGATTTATAGGTGACAGATTTGAAAACGTTAAATGTTACCTACAGATGTGCTTATGCGTTTCAACCCACATATAGTCCATAGTCATTACTTCTTTTTGTGGATTCCAATAAAGGGGTTTTGCCACAAAGTAAAATTGATGTGTGAGGTTTGTAATTAAATAATAAACATTTTCACCATTCATCATTATTAAAAATTCTGGACCGTTTTTGTTTTAGCTGCTCCTTTAGTGGTCCATTGTTTACAGCTAATCTCCAGGGGATAAAACCAGGGCTGAGAGCTCATCAGTCCTGGTCGCACATGCTCAGACATCACCTCTCCTCTAAGTCAGCTACTGAGTGTTCAACCCCAGGTGCTGTCATTCTACTCCCGTCCTCTGTACTCTTTAGTAGTTAGTCAAACAGTGCAAATAAATTAAAAAAGTAACCTCAATCAGGTATGTGCATTAATAAAGAGAAATAAAATCCATAGATTTGGTTCCTGCAGGGATTTGGACTGAGGACCCTTGTGCCTGGAGGCAAAAGTTTTACCTCTGAGCTACAATGTAGCTACTTACAGTTCTATACATAAGCAGACCTTTATTTGACTAAAGAGAGGAAAGGCCTGGTGATGTCATCCTGGTGGGTCACATGATATGCAATTCAAACAAATCACACACACCCCCTTCTGAGCACACAGAGCTGAAGAGCTGGATGCAGGAGGTATGAAATGAGATTGTGGCAAAACTCCTTTAAGCAGGTGAGCTGGTTTTGCTCTTCCTTTGATCAAAGTATAATAGGTGTGGTTCAGCCTTTGGGAAATGCCCTCAAAAGCCAGGATTTCTGAGTACAGTTAACACACAGCTCTGATGTGCAATTACCAAAGAACAGTATGGATAGCTGTGTGCAAGCATGATCTACTCTTAGTTCTGAACTGAGTCTCTTGGGGATCCATTCCAAAATGTGAGCTGGGAAACCCCATTTAAGAAGAAAAAAGAGCAGACAGGATCACAAACCATTGTATTAAATATTAGCATAAGTAAGATGTAATTTAGAAACATACCTGTAGGTACAAGCGATCCATGTTTCTCCATGGGAACATACTACAATAGAAAATGGTAGAGAGTAACTATGCAATGAACAAATACTATGAGTACTTCATAGCCCATATGAATATCACCTTCAGCTGTGATCAAAATTAATTAACTAATTAAAGTTGTTTAAAAAACATGCAACCACAATGTGTAAAAGTAATTTACAATGTCTCCACAGCTGCTTAAATAAATCTAATACAATTAACAAAATGATTCAAATGATATAATTATTTAATGATTATATAACTTTTGATGATATGTAAAACAAGTCATGTAGATAGTAGACATGCAAATAGTAGCTTTGCTTCTATAACATGTTTAGAGAAGTTGACTGCCCACCAACTATTTAATTGGCGTATAAATGAGATGAATTGCAATTTATTATAAAAGGCTAGCCAGATCAGATCAGATTTTTTAAATAAAAACCCATGATTATTTTTTAAATATGAGTTAAGAGTTTTTTGACAATGTTATAGGAAGATTGAGAAAATACTATTTTTATTGCCTATATGTGATCTTACCATAATATAGATAGTTTGGAATAATCCTTCATAATTTTTAAAGCATACTTAAAAAAAAATAAAAATCATCAATCCTTATTGGTTGAGGTAGAAGGTAAGAGTGATACCTAGGTAATGAATAGCACTATATGACCAATAGAATGACAAGATATCTTGTAGCTTAGTCTGGGTTGTAGATTTGATACCCATAGATTTCAGAATTATTAACCCTATAATAGTTTACTGAGACAAACTATTTAATAATTTATAAAATCTCAAGGAGTAAAACCTCTGTAAGTGATAAGAATAGCAAAATAGTGTAGAAAAGAGACCAACATGATTTTCAGTGCCACCATTAAAATGTCCTTGATGTTTTGGGATGCATTAATACATTGAACAAATGGAAAACATCATTAGTAATAGGGAATAGGGTAAGTTGTGTTGGTAATATTAGAAGGCTCGGAAAATAAGCCAGCCGTGCACACTGAAACAGATGGATATGCCATTATGAATGACGGCCTACTGTAAATTTGCATATAACTTCTTCAAGATATCTCCAGGGAACACAGTTGAATGCCTTCGTTACATTCAGTGTTAGGAGCAGAAAACATTTTCATCAGGCAATCACTTCCAATAAGATACTAATAAAACAGCGAGTACCATTCAAGGTTTGTCTTCTTAATAAAACCAACCTCTATTGATCAGCTATGGCAGAATGTCTGGCTGGATCAGTGTTTTGTAAAGAAATGGACATCTAGATAGTGGGGAAATTTAGAGAGTTACCAGGCAATGAAATTATGAAAGTCTTCAACATAGGAGAAAGCTTTCATTCTGTAAAATCACATGAAATAATCTCACAAGGTATGGTAGTACACAGGGGCGTAACTAGAGAAGCCTGGGCCCCATAGCAAACTTTTGGATGCCCTCCTCCCTGACCACGAACATTTACCGTAACGTCTTAATTAATGCAGTTACTACATAATACCATAGAGATCATACTGCTACCAAATAAATTCCACTATACTAAGACCAATATTACCACCAAATAGTGACTGAATAATGACCCTATACTATTATTGAATAAAGATCAATATTACTGCCATATAGTGGTATATATAAGTGTACACAGGTGCCCTACAAACTGGTTATTACCTCCATACAGTGACCATATAGTGGTAGACACCAGTGTCCACAGGCTCTGTAGACATATAAGTGATTACAGTGCAGTTACATCTTGTGACTCACAGGTGACATTTCTCTGTCAAGTCATTGACTTTGCTTTTTGTTCTGCATCCGATCCATACCGCCACAACAACTTCTCCTGGCCGCCACTCGTTCATGCAGATTTGGACGCAAATATCTTAGAATCCTCACTTTTCCATCACCTCACTCCTTGCCCCCCAACTCTGTCCAAACATCCCAGGGGTGGGAGAGTGGGTAAGCCATAGCTTAGAGGTCCAGTCTCCTAGAGGAGAAGGGAGGAACAGAGGATTCACTCCCTGAAGATTGTGTTACAGCTATGATATGTACCCCTCCAAATCATATAAGCAGGTAGACCCCAATTAGATAGATTGGTAGGCACTAGCTAGGTAGGTTAGTACGCTTGAGGTAGGTAGTCATTAAATAGGCCCCAGATAGGTAGGTAGATCCTATGTAGATAGGCAGTAGTTAGGCAGGTCTCAATTAGGTAGGTAGGTAGGGTACAGGTAGGTAGATTCACACTTGGTAGGCAGTATTTAGGCCCCAGGTAGGTAGGTGGGCCCCAGGTTGCTAGGCTATAGGAGGGCCCTCATAGGTAGACAGCTAGGTAAATAAGCCATAGGGTGCCCCAAATAGGCAGGAAGGCTTTAGGTATGCTATAGGGGCCATACAGGTAGACAGGGGTTAGGTGAGCTATAGAGGCCATATAGGTGGCTAGGCAGGGTTTAGGTAACTATAGGGGCTCCATATAAGTAGACAGGCAGGCTTCAGGGGGGCTATAGGGTCTATACAGGCAGGTAGGCTTTAGGGGGGCTATAGGGCTATATAGGCAGGCTTTAGGGGGCTATATAGGCAGGCTTTAAGGGGCTATATCTGCAGGCTTTTGGGGACTATATCAGCAGGCTTTAGGGGGAGGCTATATAGAAGGCTTCAGGGGGAGGATGTCACATCATCATATTGCCCATATCAGCACTGTGGGCCAGCACCTGCTAGGCCTAAGGTCTAAGGCCTTAAGCCTAGCAGGAAGAGTAGCAGAGTGGAGCGCCAGTGGCACTCCGCTCTGCTAACACTGGGCAGCGCTGCCTTTGAACGCTCGGGCCGGAGGGCGTTCAGAGGAAGGAAGCGCCGGGCTCCGCAGCTCGGCGCCTGCTGCAGTAAACTGTTTTTTTCACTGCCAGCGGGCACAGGAGCGGCATTACCAGGGTAGCAAACGTGGTAGCAGCTGACCCAGAGCTCGGGCCCCCTAAGGGCCTGGCCTCATGGCAGCTGCTGCCTCTGCTATCCCGGTAGTTACGCCCTTGGTGGTACAAAAATGTATGATCTAAAGTACTCATTTGGAATTCCATTAGGGTCATTTGATTTTTTTCAGCTTAAAGCAGTATTCCCACCTTAGACATTGATGGCATATCAATTGAATATGGCGTCAATGTCTTATTGGTGCGGTTCCAAACTCTAGTAACTGCACCTAACTTGAGAAGGAGCCCCGAAATGTTTCCGTTTTCAGTAGAGAGGTAGCCTGGACTCTATCATTGAAATGAAGTGGAATTCCAACTATAGCCAAGCAGATGTGAGAGAGTTCCAACCATATCTCCATTAGAAAACAGAAAGATTTGAGAGTTCGTTCTCGAGAAAGGTTCATGCCCCAGAGGTTGGGCCCCCCCACCTACCAGAAATTGATGGTATATACTGACAACACCATAAAGCAGTTTCATCTCAGTCAGAATGTCCTTTGCATTAGATGCATGTGAGACATCTTTAAAAATAAACTTTTGAGTAGTTCTATTTTTTCTAAATATATCAGAATGTGGTATGGATGAATCAATAGATATTACATATACATTATAGAGTGAACTCTAATAGTCATTCAGAACTGAAGCCATTTTTTCTAGATTCATCATTTTATTGCTGTTACAAATATAAAAAGAGAATAGGTGTTTTTGTAGATTGATATTTAGGTTATTTAGTAAGCAAGGTGCTTAGCTTATTGCCTTGCTAATAATATGCCATCTACAAGTTTTCCAAAGCTAAGTCACATTTCTAAGCATTAAATTTGTAGAATTATCACTATAGGGTAGATATATGTGCTGCTCTATTTGTAGATTAAGGCCTTGTTCACATGGCTTATTTCGCCGCGTATTTGCCGACGGATTGACGATCGTCAATCCATCGGCAAATCAGTCAGAAACAAGTCACAGCCTATTTTCTATTGATTTCAATAGAAAATACGGCTCGTCGTTCACACGACGCGTATTTCCGTGCCGGATTGCCGCCGCGGATTGACAACGGCAATCCGGACGGAAAAACAATGTGCATGTCAATTATTTACGGACGGATTCACCACCTACAATGAATGGAGATGGTGAATCCGTCGAGAAATCAGTTACAAATACGTGCCACACTTTTTGGCACTTATTTGCAACTGATTTTCAACTGATTTCAGAACGTATTTACGATCGGCAATCCGATGTAAATACGTTCTGAAATAAGCCGTGTGAACATAGCCTAAGGGGGACATGTATGAAAACTGTCTTGGTCTAAGACTTTTATTGTTGCCCATAGCAACCAATCAAAGTTCCCCTTTCATTTCATATAGTGCTCTGAAGAAATGAAAGGGGAAACCTGATTGGTTGCCATGGGCAACAAGAAAAATCTTAGACCAAAAGAGTTTGCATACATGTCCCCCTAAGAGTTTTACTTCAATCTAGGAAGAACACAAAGCAGGCATTGGAAAAGTGAAACTGCAGCCATTTTTCCCATAAGAACATTGTTTTATAAAATGGGGTATTATTGTGACATTTGTAACACAAGATGGTTTCTGATATCTGAACAGTTACCATCATTAATAAAATATTCTGTAGGAGTTTATGCAGTGTTAAGGAATACTTGGGGGGCTGGAGATGTCGACCTACCGAATTGGGAGTAATAGCACTGTTCAAGGGGGGAGGTGTGGGGGAGCATGAACTGTCTATGACAAAGGTCCTATTGTGGTAAAAGCAATGCAGGTATTATCCATTAGACAATATTGATCCTACTGTATAAATGATGAAGGTTTGAAAGGAAAGTGTAATCCTTTCACTCTGGTATAATCATCAAACATTGTAAATTGAATTCTTAGAGTAAAGTTAAAACAATAGAAGTAGGCTACATGGATGCAGTTGTCAAGGATATGTCTATAGAGGGCCACAGTGTTTTGTTAAATGTGCCTACTAATGTTAGGAAATGAGATTGACCTGTTCAACAATTGACAAGTCTTTCTTATTAAATTTGTGTTGTTCAGAATTAGGGGCTTAAATTAAAACTAAAATGTATACCATGGTATTAAATTATCATTCCAAGATAACAAATCAGACTTGGTCATCAAATGCTTTCTTTGTTAGATGAAAAGCAATTGTACCTTTTATTGCAGTTGATAAGGATCTCTTTAATGTTAAATTCTGGTCTTTAATATTAATTCAAGCCAGCACAATCCCCACATGGCAATTCTATTAAAGTAGAAGACCATTGCACATAATATCACAGGTTGACAGCATAGAGAAGATAGCTAATAGAGTAAGCATGTGAACAGTTACAGAAACTAGGACATAACAGTCACTTATCTATAATAAAGTTTACCAGTAATGCAGAGAAGAATTCTAACCCATGTATATCCCAAATTGGACTCATAAATACAGTGGTTAAGATCGGCAAGGAGTGGTACTGTGTGTTCTTAAAACAATCAGGAACCATTTAGGAGGATTGTGCAACCTCTAATAGTCTCCCCTACAAGGAAAAAGTGGATGAGCGTAATCGCATCTCTTGGAATTGAAGATAGTTACATGGTTACATAGTAAGGTCGAATAAAGACAGATGTCCATCAAGTTCAGCTTATTGTCCTAAGTTGTTGATCCAGAAGACAAAATCCCCCATGGGGTAGAAGCCGATTGTCCTTATTTTAGGGGGAAAAAAAGTCGTTCCTGACTCCAAACTGGCAATCAGAATAAATCCCTGGATCAACGACCCTTCTCCAGATTCCTAGTAACTAGAACGTCTTATATTGAATATATCCAGAGCCTTTTTGAACGCTGTTAGTGACTTCACCAAGACAAGTTCCTGTGGCAGAGAGTTCCACAGTCTCACTACTCTTACAGTAAAGAGTCCCTTTCTATGTCTAATGTAGAAAACTTCCTTTCTGTAGATGTAGAGAATGCCCCCTTACTCTAGATACAATCCTGGGTATAAGTAGATCTTGGTAAAGACCTATAAACTGACCTTTGACATACTTAAACATATTTATTAGGTCACCCCAAAGTCGTCTCTTCTCTAATCTAAATAACCCTAATCTTGCTAATCTTTCTGGGTATTGTAGTCCACCCAGTCCTTTTATTATTTTAGTTGCCTGCCTTCGAACATGTTGAAGCTCATCAATGTCTTTGTTGTGCACTGATGTCCAAAACTGTACAGTTTTGTATCAACTGCAAAGATTGATATTCAACTAAGCAATTCAACTGTAAGGTTATTAATGAGTATATTAAAGAGAATTTGGCCCAATACTGACCTTTGTAGTACTCCTCTAGTAACAGGAATCCAGTCTGAGTACGTATATACCATTAATCAATATCCTTTGTTTTCTACTACCGAGCCAGTTACAAATCTACTTGCAAGTGATTTAAATTTAAATAGGAACTGATCATGGCCAATGACTAGATCTCAGTAAGTTTTAATCAGTAAATTCCTCAAGTCTTGAATTTTTACCAGATTTAGGAATACCACTAAAGTGCACATTATTATGCTTGTATCTGACCTTCACAATTGCCAATTTCGTTTTATGGCTTCAGTTTCTTTTTCTATTAATTTGAAAATGTTCATCAGCTCATTGTGCATGGAAATTAGTTCCTTCATCTTATTCTCAATATGTGATGTATGGTCACCAAGGTATTTAATTTATTTCTGTACTCTGCTAAAAGCTCGTTGTTTATCCCTCTGCAAAGTAATTTTAAAATGTGCCAATAAAATTCTCATTTTGGAGTTATTGGTCCATTAGGTTGCTATGAGTTGATTTGGGGCTGAGTCCAATGAGATGGAAGGCTGAATCACACTATTTGCTCACCATCGGTATGTGGTTTGAAGGAGAAATGCAGTAGTGATTATATGGCATCTGCTGTTAGCTAAATCTATCACGTCTCCAGTGGTGCTCTATACTGTCCACTCATCAAGGACGCTTTAGAAGCAGGGCTGCTAGCAGAAAAAGAGAAAATAAGCAAAGGATAATGATATTTAATTCACTGATGAAGACTGACTTACACTATAGTCGCAGGGCACAATTTCCATTGTCAGGACAAACTTTTTAATTATAAGAGGACTCATCAGCTCAGTATAATTCATAGAGTCGTAATGTGGCAAGATCTAATTTTGAATCAATAATAGGTCAGGCATTCATATATACTGTACATATGAATTGAGCAATGACCAGTGTGGACCATTCCCGGACTTATCTTCATACTCCCATATCCAAACTATTAACATCAGAGTATACCAGTATATATTCAATACAGTAACATCTACAAACAATCCAAGTAATTAACTTTGAAAGGTACTTGCAATATTAGTAGAACTTGATACAAAGTCCATGCATTTCTCTCCTGAAGTGTAGCCTCTCATACATCATAATAAGTCTATGTGCATAGTGAGGACAAGTGAAATAACAGGAGACGAACACAGACATCTGTGCGACGTTTCAAAAGCTACCACCTTCTTTCTCATGTGTATCCAGTTCTTCTAATATTGCATGTAAAATCAACAGTTAAATGATTGGATTGTGTGTACATAATGAATAACTAGATGTTACCTCATTGAATATATACTGGTCTTCTCTGATGTTAATAGAGGTCTAACTTTGGACAGCATAATCATAATCTGTTGTATGTGACATTTATTGTTAAAGTTTGGAGGAAACATGCATTTCATTGGTAGAGGTTACCTGTATATGTAAATGTGATTAATATTTCATTCTCTGCTCTAATTTTTATTCTGTATCACCCATATTTATGTGATGATTTATATAACAATAATTAATACTTATATAGTGTCAACATATATCTGCTACACTTTACAATATAGAGGGTAAATGTGAAAATAAAATCAAAATTTGGGAGGCAACAAGAATTTAACCAAGAGACTTTAAGAAAATGCTTGCAATATTATGCAGTCTAAGAGGATGTCAAGGTAATAAAGAGGTAAAAATGTTTGCTTTGTGCAATTGTCGAGCCACATTTTACAAAAAAAAGTTGCATAAGACAGTCATCCATCTAGTGTATATGCATATGTGATAATAAATGTTGAGGAATCCATATATATATATATATATATATATATATATATATATATATATATAGTGACTCAAAACGCGTAAGCGGGGCAGATACCGTATTCGCATGTAGCCACTTTGCTAGCAATTTTAATGGTTTTGCTAAAAAATAAAGTATTATGTTTCATGATCTATTTGGATTCGACAAAGTTTATTATTACATATGAAGAGTTGGAGACCACCAACAGGAACCTTAAATGTAGATACGGACTAGGAACCTGTGATTTCCATTTCAGTGAGGTTGGCGTACCCATGTGGACTTGTGTAATGAATGGTATATGCATGGTATGAACAGATTTTAATTTCCTGAGAGCATGGAGTGTGGGGACTAATAATATTTGTGTGTGTAAAAAGAGAGGGAGGATGAAAGAATTTTCTAAAATTTGCTGTATGTTGGTTTTATACACAATATTTAAAAAAAAAGCTGCAACTGCAGTTTTGGTGCAGTTTTGTATTTGGTGCTTTCCCACAAAAGGGAATGGAAAGGATGGCCACAAGTGCCAAACTTCCCATTTTTTGAAATGGTTGATAGTTAGATCACTATGAGCCGATTTACATCACTCAAAAGTGGAAAAACTTTTTTAAAGATAATTAGTATTGAGCTATTTGAGCTATTCTAATATAAACTTATTTATCCCAAACAGTGAGCATAAAAAGAAGAAAAATAAAACTCACTGCTAGAACTGCGTGGAATATGTTGATAAAAAAGGTTCTGTCTCTAAGAAAGATGGAATGAAAAAAATATAAATACTGTAGTTTAAAATCATTGCCTTGGGAACAGGTATGACAGAACAGTTTGATATAGGCATAATGCTTGAATTCTCAAACCTGCTGTTTACAGCCTAATTGGCATAAAGCAAGGGTAAGCTTGGGGACCTTTGACAGGTCCCAAATTACTATGACAACCCATTGTTGGTGCTGGCTATCCACTTAGATCAGGGTTATGTAACCTTTTACTAGTTCAAGGGCCATGTTGTCATATTGTACCCCTCACAGGGACCACAGTGAATCCTTAAGGGGTATTCCCCATCTGAGTCCTCTATGGCCCATCAATTGTAAATACCACAAATGGTAAAGAGGTCTTTGCCAAATATCAGAATGAGGTGTCCCCAACCTATTTTTAACCCTTTAAGGCACCTTGACGTTCCTGAACGTCATGGTTCACTGCCTGTTAATGCACCCTGACTTTCCATGAACATCATGAAAGCTTTCTGTCTCCCTGTGCAGAGATAAGATGAAAGCTCTATGCTAATTGCTGTTTCTGACAGCTACTTAGCACATCTACACAAGCAGATGATCAATCATTGCAGTCCAGTGATCCCCTTGCCAAGGATCACTGGGATTGGTCAGTCAGTCTGCTGACTCACCCATCACAGCTGATCCATGTCCCAGGGCTCTGCTCTGTGTGAGAGAGTGAGGAGATGGTATTTCTGTGCTGGGTCCTAGTGCACTGCGCTGCGATCTGGGCTGTCACAGCCTGAAATACTTTATTAACCCCTCCACTGCCTAATCCCTTCACTGCCCCTGTGATCTATTTGTGGCAGCTGTCTGATCAGACAGTTTGCCACTTTCAAGTTCCAGCAATTTTCTGCCAGTGATCATCACTGGCTCATACAGTGAAAAACACACAAAAAAATTAACCCCTTCATTGCCAAGTCCCTGTTCCCCTCACTCATATTGTTATAGCTGTCTGATCAGTTAAAAAGACAGTTTGTAACTTCTGTTCCCACATCTGTCACTGCCCATCACTACCTCAATAAAGCCTGAAAAATATACTAAAACAAGAAGGTGCTCCTTCAATTCTGAGGCCTGTGGAAGAGTCAAAAAGCGCATATGGGCCACAAGTGGGATATTTCTAAAAACTGCATAATAAGGAGAATCATTATTGAGTTGCAATTTCTTGGTAAAATCTATGGGGTTCCAATGAATAATGAACAAAAATCGGAAATCTGCAAAAAAGTTAAAATTTTGAAATTTCACTTTCACTTTTCATTAATTTCTGCGAAATACCTAAAGGGTTAATAAACTTCCTAAATGCTGTTTTGACTATGTCAAGGGGTGTAGTTTCTGAAGTGGAGTAATTTCTTGGGGTATCTAACATACAAGCCCCTCAAAACCACATCAGAAATGGCCTGGTTCAAAAAAAAATCTGTTCTGCAAATTTTCTTGAAAATTTTAAAATTTGCTACTAAATTTTAAAGCCCCCAAATGTCTTAAAAAATAATAGGATGTTTAAAAAAATCATGCCAACACAAAGTAGACATATGGTAGATGTTCATTATTTACTATTTTGTTTGGTGTGACTATGTGTCTTGCACACAGAAATTTTTAAACTTTGAAAATGGCAAATTTTTCCAAATTTTCACAAAATGTTTATATTTTTCACACCTAAACAAGGACTTTATCGACCAAAATTAATTGCTAAATTAAAGAACAATGTGTCACAAGAAAACAATCTCTGAATCACATGGATAGGTAAAAGTATTGAAAAGTTATTCACACATAAAATGGCACATGTCAGATTTGAAAAAAAGGGCTTGGTCCTTAACTCCAAAAGAGGCTTAGAACTTAAAGGGTTAATGTAGTTTTGGATGTTACAGAAGTGGCTGTTTTATAACTATAACTAGGGAGAACAATACACATACATAGACTCCTCTCCAATTCATCTCCTTTTGGTGTCTGGAATAGACATTTTTATAGAGCATTTTGTGGATATGTCAAGATGTGTGAGAAATAAATAAATGAGGAATGAATCCATAAATAATACAGAAACAGCGTTCACTGTATTACTCATTTAGTTTACTTAAAAGAGCATATACAGCTCTAAGGTGCCAGCCATACAGTGCCCACTAAAACAGTGCTGTAACGGGTGACCCCGTGACCTACGTGCACACCTACTGCAAATGGCATCGGAACCCGGTCCTCAGGCTGTGAGCACAGTCGCAGCTCCATATCCTACTCACCTCACCGTGCTCCTGTTGCTCGGCACTACTGTTAAATTTAACCCCTTACCGCCGGAGCCAGTTTTGGCCTCTCTGACAGAGCCCCATTTTTTAAATCTGTCATGTGTCACTTTATGTGAGAATAACTTTTTGACACTTTAACCTATCCATGTGATTCAGAGATTGTTTTCTCGTGACACATTGTGCTTTAAGATAGTAAGAAATTTTGGTCCAAAAAATGCTTGTTTATTTGTGAAAAATATCAAATTATTGTGAAAAATGTGAAAAATTTACCAATTTCAAACTTCAAAAATTTCTGCATGTAAGACAGATGGTTATTCCACTCAAAATAGTTTATAACTAGCATCTACCATATGTCTGCTGTAGTTTGGCATCATTTTTTTAAATGCCTTTTTTTTACTTTACGACATTAGGGGGCTTATAAATTTAGTAGTAATTTTCAAATTTTCAAGAAAATTTGCAATATACATTTTTTAGGGACCAGTCCAGTTCTAACATGACTTTGATTGACCTGTATGTTAGATACCCCCATAAAAGACCTCATCTAAGAAACTACACCCCTGAAAGTATTCAATACAGCTTTTAGAAAGTTTATTAACCCATTAGGTGTTTCACAGAATTTAAAGGAAAGTGGAAGTGAACTTTCAAAATTTCACTTTTTTTGCAGATTTTCAATTTTTATCCCTTATTGACAAGAATCCGGTAAATGTGATCAGGGAAATGCAAATTAATATTGATTCCCCAGATTTTGCCGTTTTTAGAGATATCCCATATGTGGCCCTAGTGCATTATTTGGCTCAACCACAAGCCCCAGAATAGGAGGAGCACCTACCGAACTCTGGGGTCTCATTTTCATTACGATTTTATTTAGGCGCCATTTCAAGTTTGCGGACACACTAAGGTTCCAAAACTCAATAAATACCCCTAAAAAGACCCCATATTGGAAACTACACCCCTTAAGGAATATATCCAGGGGTGCAGTGAGTATATTGACCTCACAGGCGTTTCACAAATTTTTTTAGCATTCGGCTCCGAAAATAAAAAAAATATATATTTTTTACAATAATCTGCAATTTTAGCTGAAAATGTTTAATTTTTACAAGGAATCTTGGAAAAAAAGCCCCAAAAATGTGTTACGCAATTTCTTCCAAGTTCGGCAATACCCTACATGTGGGTGTAAACTGCTTTTTGGGCGCATGGCAGGGGGTACAAGGGAGGTAGCGCTATTTGGCTTTTGCCGCACAGATATTGGTGGGGCCATGTCGCATCTGCCAAGCCCCCAAAGTACTGGAACAGGTGAAACCTTCACGAAGTTGACCCATTTTGATTCAACACCCCTCAGGGATCTCAACTAAGGGTGTATTGTGCATTTTGGGAGCACAGGTGTGCCGTAGTGTTTTTTTTTGCATTGGGCCATGGAAGTGGAGGGGGGAAACGCAGTTCCGCCCTTGGGTTTGGGCTTCGTTTTTACAGTATTCGCCATACGGGATAAATGACGGGATAACTTTACTATGGGGGTTGGTACAATTACAATGATATAAATTTTATATAGTTTTTTATGTTTTATTACTTTTACACAATAGAAGCGAGTTTTATAAAAAGTTGCGTTCTTAATTTTTTGCATATGGAGCTGCTTGTGGGCTTGTTTTTTACGAGATGAGTTGATGTTTTTATTGGTACCATTACAGGGGGCATGTGATGCTTTGATCACTTTTTATTAAGGTTTTTGTGAGGCATTTTGTACAAAATACAGCAATCCTGGTAGTGTTTTTTATTTTTATTTTTTACAGCGGTCACTGTGCGGTATAAATGACATGCTAGTTTTACTCAGCAGGTTGATACGATTACAGCGATACCACATTTGTATATTTTTTAATGTTTTACTGCTTTTACACAATAAAAACACTTTTATTTGAAAAGGAAAACACGTTTTTGCATCATCGCGGTCTGAGAGCCATAACTTTTTTATTTTTCTGTTTATGGAGCTGTATAGGGACTTTTTTTTTGCGGGATGAGTTGATGTTTTTATTGGTAACATTTTTGGGGGACAAGACTTTATGATCGCTTTTAAATCCGTTTTTTGGAAGGCAGGGTGAAGAAAATACTGCAATCCTAGCAGTGTTTTTTTATTTTTATTTTTAATAGCGTTCACCGTGTAGTATCCGTGACAAGTTAGTTTTACTCTGTGGGTTGAGACGATTACGGTGATACCCAATGTATGTAGTTTTTTTATTTGAAAGCACAAATTTTTGAAAAAAATGTGTTTTTATTGTGTAAAACAATATTTATGCATCGCTATCTTCTAATAGCCAGAACTTTTTAATTTTTCCGTATACAGAGCTGTGTAAGGACTCTTATTTTGCGGGATGAACTGATGTTTTAATTGGCATCACTTTAATGTTGATATGAGTTTTTGATGACTTTTTACTCCATTTTATGTGCTGCAGGATGAACAAAAATCGCAATTCTGTGATTGTTTTTTGGGTTTTTTTTTTACGGCGTTCACCGTACGGGTTAATTAACATGACAGATTTATAGGGTGGGTCGTTACGCATGCGGCGATACCAAATATGGGTAATTTATTTATTTTTGATCTTTTTTGGGGCGATTGGCGTTTGTAAAGGGGAAAAGGGCGATGTACGTGTTTTTATTTTATTTTTTGTGTTTGTGTTTTACTTTTTTACACTTTTTTTTACTTTTTCACACTTTTTACACTTTTCCCCAGGGGGGAATTGCATGAACGATCGTCAGATCGTTCATGCAATAGGAGATCAGCATACAGCTTATAGCTGTATGCTGGTCTCCATGACAACTGTCTGTCACGCTGCCCACAATGCATTGTGGGCATCGTGACGTCACCAGACAACCCGGATGCTGTCATTCAGCGTCCGGGCTGTCCGGTAGGAGACCAGTACCGGCGCTGAAGCGCCGTTACTGCGCCGTGATCACGGGCGGCAGGAGCTCACTCCTCCCGCCCGCAGCTGCGATGTCGCGACCCCGATGGCGCGACATCGGGGGGGGTTAATCCCCCGCAGCCGGAGCTCACTCCGGCCGTGGGGGATGCGGCATGATGCCAGCTGTAAAATACCGCTGGTTCCATCCCGCGATCTTGCGCGCTCCGCCTGTGAGCGTGCAAGATCCGCTTGACGTACTCATACGGCAATTTGCGGGAACCCCTACCCGACATTGCCGTATGAGTACGACAATGTCAGTAAGGGGTTAAAGGAACAAGACGCAGGTGATTTGCTATCACCAAGCACTGACTTTATTTAAGCCCTGCCCTTTCCTCGAATCCCTGCTGAATCGATAGTGCTCTAGAGCCTCAAGAGGAAGCATTCCGTGATCTTGACTGTTATTCTGTGTACCGTATCCTTAGCCTCCATCCCTCAACCATGAACCTTCTCCGCCTGTGCTGACCTTCCTGCCTGTCCCTGACTACGAGTTTGCATCACGATTTTGTACCATGCTGCACCTCAGCTGCCACCGCAAGCAAGTCACATCAGGGGTAGTGACCTGGTTGTGTTCCGCCGCAGCAAGTCCATCCTGCCTTGTGGAGGGCTCTGGTGAATACCGGACCTACTTAGACTCCGCTTCCTGGTGTGTCTTATACAATCACTTGTGGTGGCCCAGTGGATCCACATCTCTGGTCTGTCGTTACAGTAGGCCCACTGTTACAAGTGCCAGCTATACAGTGCCCACCATAATAGTGCCAGCTATAATAGTGCCCAGAAAAACAGTGTGAGCCCTACATCGTCCACCACAATAGTGGCATCAGTTGAATACAGATGAATACTGCTTTCTAAAATATGCAGACAGAGAAAATGCATGCTTGGGTCCAAATGGATGGGGATTGCATGTGATGCCAGGGCCACATGTTGTGGAATCATGACCTAGATGCAGTGATCAATATTGAATTCAGCACATATAAAAGTAAACTGCCAAGGTCAGAGTTATTTTCCATTCAATGGCGCAAACACAACCTCTGTTCTTCCATAAACACAAAGATATATTGTATATGCATGGCATTCTGCAGGACCTGCATCATACAGAGGATATACATATTTTTTTTACAAAGTGGTAAATAAGGTAGAGTTGAGCAATCATATAATAATAATAATAATAATAATAATAATAATAACAACTGCACATTATATTATTGTCATGTTTTCAGTAACAAAAAAAGTGATGAAGGAGGAAATACTATTCAATACTCAAACACATTCAAGTTGGATATACTGTATTATTCTGAGTTTAGAAAAGGTACAGAAAGTCTGAATTCTGCAAGCTGGAACAAATATGATTTAACTTTACATAAAACAGTAGTTTAAAGAGCTTTTTTCCTATGTGTGGTAATATCTGTCTATCACGTTTCCATTTGAAAGCTAAGGAAATGAGGAAAACTTTCATATGGCTATAATCTAGCCTACCAAGCAAAAAGTAGCAGCTATCATGAAGAATTTTTATCTTGCCCTGTTAATGAGTCTCTGACTAAAGTTAATGCTCCTTGAGGACATGAGTCTCAGAAGCCCAGATGTGGAATAAAAGCAATGGACATTAGTTTGAGGCGTAGAACATCCTCAAGAGGCCCCAGTAGGTAAAAACTTAGCTATAAATTGACATGAAACCTTGTTTGCCCTTCGGCTGTCCAGAGTTTATGAGGAGATATGGAAAAGGTATTTTTAAAATTATTCATTGACTTCATTTTTCATAAATTTAAGAAGAAATGTTTAACAATGCAACTCAGTATGTCATTCTAAACATACAAAGTAAATTTTACTTTATGTCATGTAACTAAAAAAGCTGTAAAATGTTTAGTTCACTTAGTATATGATAATTAACAGTAAATACATATAAACAGAATAGGTGATAAATGTGTGATCTCTATGTACAATGCTGATAAGACCCCCATTAGAAAGGAGGTCTTTTGCTATCACTTTCTTTTTATATATGACTGCAGTGAGAAGGCGTTTAAATGGTGCATCAGTCGAGCATGCATGTTGTATTCAGCTATTACTGTTATTTTAGACAGACAATGAAGAGGCATCTTTGTTCCAATAGCTGACAAATATTATTTTGTTGGTTAGCTGATAGAGTTAACAGTGCTCTGATACTTTTGTATTTTTTTACACAAAATGATTTGACATCAAAAAGATTGATAATAAATAATAACCAGATTTATATAAAAATTTTATAGAAAAAGTAGAAATTAAATAAGTATAACTGAAATGAATAGAAGAAGAGTACTACCTGGTGTGAAATTAAGTACACTAAGTAAACGGAAATAAAAACTCACACCACATGATTTGGTGCACATCAATATACAATAGAAAGGCAATCTTTATTGCTAACATACAGAACAGATACTTTAAAAAATTCAAAGACTAGACTACTAAAATGAAAATCACCTACTTATAAGGAAACAAATGAGGGACCTCAACAGCACAAAACATTATATAGATTTACCCTTAATACATATACAATAATGTGAATGGTCACATTGATTATTGGCACTAATCAAATCTCAATGTCATGCAACAAACCTGTGCAGGTGAGTACTAAGGGCAACATGTATGAAAGCCAGTTCTAAATAGCATTAGAGAGGTAGAATGTGCCAGTATATATGAACCTGCCCTGCCGTGGTTCACATATTTGGCGCATTGTAGGTGTTATCCTGGCGCAAAGCCTATCTGTGCTGCATAGTAAGCGCAATGGATGGTGCAGAAGAGATGGCACCACTGAATTTGTGACATAATTTTCCACTAATAAAATTAATATAAAATGACGTAATATAAAATTAATGTCTAATTAAATAATACAAAATTACTTTACAATTAAATAATATTAAATTTATATTAACCCCTTAAGCCGAATGTCTGAAAAGTAATTAAAGACCAGCACATTTTTTTGGCATTTGTACTTTTTTGGGGGAATAGATAAAATTTAATTATTTCAGAATTTTTGTTTCTATTTTTATAAATTTTTCACTTTTTTTCACATTTTTATTTTATTTTTTATTTATTTTTGTCTACACTTTTTATGCTTTTTACCTTTTTAAAAAAAATCCCATGAAGGGATAACTTAGTTACATAGTTAGTACAGTTGAAATAAGATATCTGGGGAAAATGTGGGTGAAGGGAGGGAGAAGGGATTTCAAGCCCAGCCTCCCCACTGGTGAATGCCCTGAAAAGGAAAGAACAAATCTGCTCCAGGGGAGAAACCACCTCTGACCCCAGAGCCGCCACCAGCCAGGATCCAGAATTTTACATGGCTATGTATGTATTAATATTCTTTAGTTTCAAGTAGTTATCTAAGCCTTTCTTGAAACTCCCAACTGTTCCTGCTGTGACCAACTCCGCAGGCAGGCTATTCCACGGATATACAGTTCTTACAGTGAAGAACGCTTTTCTCCTCTGGAGATTGAATCCTTTTTTCTCCAACTAAAAGGAATGTCCCCTTGTCCTTTGAGGGGGCTTTACATGAAATATTTTTTCCCCATACTTTTTGTAGAGACCAGTTATATAGTTATATAAATTAATCATGTACTCAGGAAGCTGTCTTTTCTCAAGACTACAAAAGTTCAATTCTACTAACATCTCCTCATAACTAAGATGCTCCTTTCCCCTTATAAGTTTGGTTGCTCGTCTCTAGCTCCATTATATCTTTTCTATAAACTAGAGCCCAGAACTGAACAGCATATTCCAAGTGCAGTTGTACCAATGCTTTATACAGTGATAAAATTACATCCTTAAACTTTTACTTTTTTTTTACTTGGTAATGTATTAACATACTCATATGTGCTAATACATTATAATCTGTGTCAGTTTGACACAGGCAGCGATCAGAGCAGCACACAGTCTGCCCTGATCGCAGGCTTGATACACAGACAGCCCTGGGGCCACTCTAGTTCACCAGGGCTGACTGTGAAGCCATTCCCCAGGCTCTCTCTGGTCACTGGGAGTCCCGATCACCCAACAGAGCAGGGAAATCCTTTGATTACCCTGCAGTCATAAACTGCAGCAATCAAAGGGTTAAGCTCCGGGAAGCGGAGGTTTCCCCCGCTCCCTGGAACTTGCAGGAGCTGCGCTGGGAACAGGGTTGTGTACTACAGCCCTGTTCCCAGCACTGCTGCGGCGCCAGGCACCGCAAACCCCGATGTACCCCAACTAGTGTTGAGCGATTACGTTGGCTATCGACATCGGGCGATAGTCGATAGTCGGCCACCATCGATAAGGTTTTTCGATAGTGAGAAGTCGATTATGAGCGATGACCATTAAAGTCTATGGGAGAGCAACAACACCTTCATTCTTACACCCAAACAGGGCTGGAGAAGCTGGAATTAACATCCACAACAGTCAAATGGATACGTGCTACATCTTAGGCAACACACTTAGGTTATAAAAGCCACAGAAAAAAAAAACACACACCATTCACTATCCCTGTCTTGTACCACAGCATGACCCTTAAACCTGCATCACCCACAAATTAAAAAGTGCCAGAAGCAGTATGATTTGAACCATCATCTTACTTGAACTGGACATTGAATATCCCTGTCCGGAACGCAGCATACCCC